>JAODAH020024059.1:0-13203 GCA_027574865.2 Coproporus ventriculus
AAACACTAATTACAAAATTACAAAGAAAATAATTTCCCATCTATCAAAAATTGTTTACATAATCCATCCTCATTGGGATTCCCCTAATTCCATTTAATTCTCCGTTGGCCATTTCAGCTCTTGAAAAATATTTTACATAAAAGCAATTAACTTTTAATTCATTTTAGTTTAATAAATTTATTAAAAAGTTTTGCGAAAATTTTAAAAATTTTAAAAATAATCTTTAAGATGCAATTAAAGTTGCCTATAGTAACTTTAAAATTTTTGAAACACTAGAGACATCTCTAAATCAATAGTTAAAATTGTTAAAATTTATTTTTACAGAAATCTGTAAAAAAGAGTAATGTCTAATATAATTAGTTTGTGGTTATATCACGAGATGGGGTATCATCTTCAATTTTAAATTTCTTTTTATAAAAATATTACATTTCTTTTTTAAATTAACTTTATTTCGGTAATACTGCAGTTTATCCCATCAAATTAAGCAAGCCGATTTTTTTTTAATTAATACTTCATTTGATTTAAGGGTAATGGTTAAAGATGGGGAAAAATGCAAAAACCTAAACAGTCGAAAGACAATCACTTTGACAAATATGTATGGAAAAATATTCTGCTTAAAGAGAAAATGCTTGAATGACAATTCTTTGTTTAGTGTGTAGTTATAGTTACATATATAATTCGCTTAATTATGTAAACAAATTAGTTTTATTTTCTTCGTAGGAAAGAAGAAGCATTAATTTGTTGTTTTCCAGATTTTGTATTTTGTTCCTTGTTTTATAAATCATACTTTTGACTATTTTATTTGTATCTGTTTAATTAAGAATAAAGTTTTTATAATGATGTTTGTTATATAGGATGGCAAACGAATGATAAAATATAAATAAATTAAATCAAGACAAGGAGATAAAGGAAAAAATGTACCTACTCATTTTACATGAATGATGTTAATTTGTAAATTCCGCCAATATTAGTCCATCTAGCACCATCTATTGTAATATTGTTGAACTTTAAAGTTATTCAAAATGGCTTCGTGCAGTAGGGTGTTGAGTTTTGTTTAGATTCGCTTTAATAAATCTTATTTTTCTTAAGTTCGTTTGAAATGAATAATTTTTGTTAAGATTGAATTAAAAGCGGTTATGTTAGTGTTATATTTATTGAAAGTTTATTAATTTGTAGTCCGCAATCGTTAAAACCAGTGCAATGCAAATGTGAAATAAACAAACTGATGATAAAAACTGATAAAAAACATTTTCTAACTGGACAAATCGTGATAAAATCTTATCATGGTGTTTACATGCAAATCCTGAAGAAATGAGGAAACACTTTTTGGAACTTTACACGTTTCTGTTGCTATTTTATCAATGTTTAGGTATTTCAATTCTTCTAGTTTACTTTAATTGTATTTTTAGTAACTGTTTGTTTTTATTGTAAATATCTGAATGATTTTTACCAAAACATTTCTAAAGATTGTATTTATAATAGTTAAAAACTTTCTTTTTATGGATGGACTCTCTTTCAGAGTTTTATGATATCCTGATATAATTTTGTGCTACATATTTGAAGAGGTTCAAGGACTGTATTAATCTGTAATAAGTATCTTCAATCTTTCTGTCTCTCCTGAAAGCGTACAATGCACTGTTAAGCTCTTGCTGTTTTCGTTTTTTCCACCTTCTTTCTTTCTGTTATTCAATTTCTTATATTTTAGTCGTGAAGTATACTTCAGTCTCTGTATTAAAAAATAATTAGTGGATTGATAATATTTTTTGTATTACCTCCCCCCGAAGCGGACATTATTGTAATTGTCGGGTTTGTAATTTTTAGGTAACATATCTCAAAATGTGCCCATGCTTTTATATTCAACAACCAATGATATACGAATAGTAAACACAACTCACACAAAAATTAAATCAAAAATTTTAATAAAAAATCTAACAGATGGTGCTTCATTAGATTACCATTATAAAGACAAAAAAATTTGCTGGACTGATCATGGATTGGAAAGTATCCAATGTACAAGTTTCAATGCAGTGGCTGCAGAAGATAAGGTAAATATTTTATTCTTTATGTGTCCCTATTTTTCATGGAAGATGCAATTTTCCATAAAAAATGCAAAAATTAAATTTTATACCTAGCTTACTCTGCACATGTTGCTTTGTATAATCTTATGTTTAACAAAGAATGAAGAAAATTGTTATTTAGAAGCATTAACTTAACTAATTATTTTAAAGAGTCTTTTCACTTTTTAGGTTGAAGTAATAAGTACTGGAGTTATGTCACCAGATGGTCTTGCATGTGATTGGTTTACAAATAAATTATATTGGACTGATAGTGAAGCAAATAAAATTGAAGTTGCTTGTATGAAGCATCAGCATAGAAAAGTATTATTTTGGACAGATTTGGATCAACCTAGGGCAATAGTTTTAGACCCCATGGAACGGTAAAATAATTTTCATACCTTCACTAACATAATTCCTGCCATTACATTACCTACATTAAAAATGTTTTTGCTTGTATTTTTGATATGAATTTGTTTCAGATTAATGTTTTGGACTGATTGGGGTGAATACCATCCAAAAATAGAACGTGCTGGAATGAACGGAGACCCAACAACAAGACAAGTAATTCTTTCAGAAAGAGAAATTTATTGGCCTAATGGATTAAGCATCGATTATGAAAAAAAGTATATTTATTGGTTAGACGGAAAACTTTTATTTATTAAACGAATGGATTACAATGGAAACAATGTAATAGTTATATTAAATTCGGCATCGAAATATCCTTTTGCCCTCACACAAATTGGAAGTAAATTATATTGGACTGATTGGAGCATATGGTACGTTTTACTCTACAACAAAATAAAAATTTAGAAATGTTGATAATTTTAATTTAGTTAAATTAAAGACTGCAAATTAAAATATCTTTGTTTCATCGTTATTTAATTTTTAAGGTCAATCTATGAATATGAAAAAGATGTATATAAAGAACCTAAAGAATTCATCCATTCAGATGTTGTACCTATGGATATCCAAATTTGGGATCCAAGGCGACAACCATATGATCAAACTCATGGTTGTGAAATTAATAATGGAGGATGTTCCCATTTGTGTTTGCTTTCCCCAAAAAATCCTGGATATTCATGTGCATGCCCGATTGGAATAAAACTAATAAACAATGTAACCTGTGCAGATGAGCCCCAAGAAATGTTAGTTTTTGTACGTAGAACGGAAATGTGCATTATATATTTGGATTCTCCTGATTATACCCATCAAAGTTTAAAAATTACAAATATGAAACACAGTGTAGCGGTTGATTATGATCCTGTTAATGGTTTTATTTATTGGTCAGATTCGATTATTAAAAAAATACAAAGGGCTAGATTGAATGGAACTGAACAGTCGGATGTGCTTAGTTTTGAAATTGATTCTTCGGATGGTATAGCAATTGATTGGGTTGCTAGAAATATATATTGGACTGAATCTGGATTAGATAGAATTGAAGTTGCAACTTTGGATGGAGTTTACAGACGTGTAATAATTTATAGTGGATTGTTAGATCCTAGAGCTATTGCAGTTGCACCTGAATTAGGATGGATATTTTGGTCGGATTGGCATAATAAAACGCATAAAATCGAAAGGGCAAATATGGATGGGTCTGAAAGACTCGTAATTGTATCAGACGATCTCGGTAAATTTTTCATTAATTTTTTTTGACAAAATTTAATGATTATATTTTAGGTTGGGCTAATGGAATTGCTTTAGACGTAGAAAATTTAAAAATTTATTGGTGCGATGCAAAAAATGATTTGATTGAATTTTCTAATATGGACGGGACAGATCGTCGGGTTTTAATTAATGATATCCCACATCCTTTTGGATTTACTTTAATGGGGAATTATTTATATTGGACCGATTGGCAGAGTCGAACTATTACTCGAGTGCATAAGGAAACTGGTACGGATTTCAAATTTTTTCTTCTTTTTGTGCTTATAAATTTCTTTTTTTTAGGTGGAAATAAAGAAATTATACTTGAACAAATGCCAAATATGATGGGACTTAAAGCAATAAATGGGAGCAATTTGCAATACCAGAATTATTCAAATGTGAATCCTTGTGGAGTAAACAATGGGGGTTGTTCACAATTATGCTTATATCTTCATAATAAAAGTTATATATGTACATGTCAGATAGGATATGAACTTCTTCCGGATAGAAAAACATGCATCCAACCAAAAGCTTTCTTGTTATTCTCAAAAAGGGATGCAATTGGTAGAATTAGTATAGAAAGTGGAAATAACGAATTTGAACTCCCCATAAACGGAATTAAACATGTTAGGTAAATAAGTTTTTTTGTAATTATTTTGTTAATTTTATTTTTATATTCAAATATCTTGTAGTTCCATTGATTATGATCCGATTAACAACCGAATTTATTGGAGTGATATTAAACAACGTGCAATTTTACGAGCTTATGTAAATGGTTCCGACCCTCAAAAAGTGGTTGAATTAGGGCTTGCAACTCCTGAAGGGTTAGCAGTGGATGGCGTAGCTTTAAATATTTATTGGTCGGATCCAGATGCACATAAAATTGAAGTTTCTCGTCTAGACGGGTCAAGTAGGCGCGTTTTATTATGGAATAATGAAAATGTAAAACCTCAAAGTATCATACTCGACCCTCAAGAAGGTTACATGTATTGGATCGAATGTTCCGTGGAGAAACCGAATTGTTATATTAAAAGGGGTGCTATGGATGGAAGCAATGTTAAAAAGTTAATAATAAATTTAGAACAAGCCGAAAGTTTAACATTAGATTATGAAAAACGAAATTTATATTGGATCGAAACGAAAAGTGCAATCATGACTTCGAATATAGACGGATTGTACAAGAAAGTTTTATTGAAAAATGGGAAACGATTAGCCGCAATTACTTTACATAAAGACTATTTATATTATGCAACTGAAAATGGGGAAGTTATAAGGATTAATTGTACTTCTGGGGAAGATGCGATGAAAATTCATGATTTGAACAGTACAGTCACTGATTTGATTATAATCCCTAATTTAAAACGAAATGAAATATTTAATGAATGTGCTGTGAATAATGGAGGTTGTTCACATCTGTGTCTAGCTTTACCTGCAGGAAATCGTACAACATATTTTACTTGTGCCTGCCCAACACATTACACACTTCAAAATAATACTTGTATACGTAAGAATAAATAAATTTGATTATTTATATTTTTTTAATAATTTTTTTGCAGCTCCCAAACAATTTATGATATACAGCCATAAAAATTTAGTTGTTAGATTATTACCTGATACTTCGGAATGCCCACAGGCTGTTTTACCAATACAGGGATTAAGGAGTGTGAAAGCCATTGATTTTGACCCAGTATTACAATTTTTATATTGGGTAGGTATAACCGATTTACTGATGCAATTTTTGTTTCAGTTGCAATTGCAACTTTTTTGTAAAAAAATTCTAGAAGTATTTTTGCTCGAATTTCTCAGTTGCATTTGATTTTAGATTGAAGGAAAGAATCGTTCTATTAAAAAAGCTAAAGCCATAGGAACACACACTTCTATTGTAGTACCGGGACATCAAGATGTATTCCCAGAAGATATAGCAGTAGATGCCTTAGGAAGACTACTGTTTTGGTCTTGCAGCAAACAAAACGTGATCAATGTAACCAAATTGGATAATAGTACAACTGTTGGAATTGTAGTTAGTGGAGATAAACCAAGACTGATTGCTTTACATCCTTCAAAACGGTAAATTAAACAATTTGTAAATTTATTTAACTCTGAGAAAATTTATGAATTAGTCGGGGCAGAGATCTAGGATGTATTTAAAAATCCATATCAATAATTTTAGATTAATCATCTACACAGACATCGGTACAAATCCACAAATAATTCGAAAACGTATGGATGGCACACAAAAAATTGTCATTTCGAAAAGTTCTAATGTGGTGGCTATAGCAGTTGATTCAGAAAGTGATTTAGTAGTGTGGGCTCAAAACAACAAAATATTTACGTGTAACATCGATGGTGAAAATCAGTAAGTTTAATCTCTTTTATTTTAAAGTTTTTACACTTCTTGATTGTTTTCTTTTAGACATTCTCTGCTAGAAGATGTAAATTTAAGAACAGGTCCACTAGCAATACATTCAGGTTGGTTGTATTGGTTGGATCAAAGGAATTTGCGGAGATTTGAATTAAAAACTGGTTCGTCCCCTTCTTCAATTGTTGAACATGATGTTAATATTACAGATTTAATATCTGTAACGCAGCCGGATAAATATCACGCATGTGCCCAAATGCATACACAGAAATGTTCGCATTTGTGCATTGTGAATGGAACAAATGCGATATGTGCCTGTCCACAATTCCTTACATTACAAAGTGATAAAATAACTTGTGCTGCAATTCCTGAATGCGGGCCAGGATTTTTCGATTGTGGTGCTGAACACCTTGGAGATAAAGATTGCATCCCAGAAGCATGGAAATGTGATGGACAAAAAGATTGCCAAGATGGTTCTGATGAAGCCGGTTGTTCTTCATGTAAAGGACAGTTTAGATGTAATTCGGGTGAATGCATTGATCCATCTTTAGTTTGTAACGATAATTTTAATTGCAAAGATAGATCTGATGAAGAAATATGTTGCAAAAATGCGTATGAATTTCAATGCCCCGGCACTAATGTATGCATACCTAAAAGTAATGTATGCGACGGTTCTGAACATTGTGCGGATGGAGCTGATGAAAAAAAGTCTGCCTGTCCAGATCCAAAATCTGATCCTATCGGCCTTTTTGGAATTGTATTTTGGGTATTCATGTCAATCATATCGGCGATAATTGTCTTTTTCATAGTGTTTTATTATATTAAACGTAATTTATATGTGAACAATGTAAATGCAACGGATCAATCAGGAGATCCATTGAATCCAGTACAAAACCGTAATCAAATAAAAACTCAAAAAATTAGGGGGAAAGGTAATTGATGGTTTTCAAGTTAATTAAAAGATGTATTTTGAGGATTTTTTTTTTAGCAATTCCTGATGTAATTCATATGTCTATGCTGAAGAACGCAGATATTTCTAGTTATGACAGGGATAATATAACAGGCGCTTCCAGTAGTACAAATGAATCTAGTGTGACTGGCTATCCACGTGAGACTCTTAATCCACCTCCTAGTCCAGCGACTACTGCTGCCAGTACCAGGGTTAGTTCACCTACAGCACGATATCGTCCATATAAACATTATAGGTAAGTGTTGGTTAAAATTAATATTAAAGAGAAAGTATAAGTGGGTTTAAATTTTTCAGTGCTTTTAGTGGCCTTCAAAGAGTTAAATTTGTTTTTTGATATGTTTTAGAGCTATAAACCAACCTCCGCCTCCGACACCCTGCTCTACAGATGTCTGTGATGAAAGTGATTATAATTACCCAACAAACGGCACTCATAATCATTATGACGAACGAAATCGTTATGATGTGGGTCCGTTTCCTCCACCACCTACTCCTCGTTCGCATTGCAACAGCGAAAGTTGCCCCCCGTCTCCGAGTTCAAGATCATCAACTTATTTTAGCCCTTTACCACCACCACCATCTCCAGTGGCTTCACCTCCCAGAAGCTACTCTTAAATAAAGATCTCATTTAATTTATAAAATAGGTGTATAATCAAAAAATGAGGCCATTTACATAGCTTAAAACATATTGTGATGATTTTTATTATTCTAAATTTACGGAAATATTTGTTTTAGATTTTAAGAAAATTTTACATGTGCCTAAACTCATTGTAAATAAATTTATATATTATTATATATTAAGAAATATTTTACAATTTTTATAGACTGTTAATTTAATATACTAAAAAAATATATTAATATGAAAAGTATTTTTGATTGTTGCCGATTATTATCTCGTTAAGATGCATTTTGGTCACTTTTATTTATTAAACAACTTTGTTTCTTGTCAATTTTTTTAATTGAACTTTTCACGATATTTTTTAAGTTAAAAAATCTAAAATAACCCAGACTAATATAAATATAGACTATGAAAACAATGAGATTTTAGAATTGATGTCTTCTTTTAGTTTTTTCTTGGCATATTACTAAAGATTAAATTATCAGTTTTGTTGTTTAATTGCTAGCAAAAGTCTACAACTTTTGTTCTCTATTAAACAGTTGTAATACAAATTTTGATACACCTTGTGGTAAAGATTTGGAGGAGGAGGATTGGTTTGCAAGGTGATGAAAAGTGTGTTATTACATATATACATTTATTTTGCAGTCTTAATGACGAAATTTATAACTAATTACCACTTGGCTCGTTTGCCCCAATCTTTTGGAGTCCAATGCAAACATTTTGGATCTATACGTATTAATCGGCCTTCCATTGCTTTCCTATGACTTTCCAAAATCTCCCGGTTTAATGTAACAATATACTGGCCTTTATAATAATTAATTAAATTTAAATTTTGTAATGTCGATATAACATCATCTTTTTTTATACTTGTCAATTCAGAAATTTCACTATAAAAGATAAACTAATTTTCGAAAATTTCTATGAACTTATAACTTACTTTATGGTAATTTGTGGTTTTTCATTATCACCAACTGGTTTCATTGATAACAAAATTTCCATTATTGTTTGTGCCCAGTAACTTCTATATGATAATAAACCTAAATCTGAGAGGGGTTTTTCAGGTGAACCAGTTTTTCCTTCAAATTTCGAAAGTTCATAACCTAAAAAATAAACAATAGATTATTAGGTGTCAATACAGGTGCTAGTCTGCATTTCATTTCCATTGACTTTTCATTTAATATTACTTACTAAATTCAATTAAAAGTTTTCCGTAGCCCTTCCTTTGATATGGAGGCATTGTTAAAATACAAGCAACATTATAATCTTCAGTGGACTCTTTTTCTTTTGAAAAGTATCCAACAATATGAAAACCTCGATTATCAAAAACGGTCATTACATAAAATAAAAATGGATCGGTATCATAATAAAGAGTTTTATGATCCAAGAATAATTTCGCTAGAAGACAAAGATTTTGAGCATAATTCTTATTCTTTCTACCATCGATTTCAAAAAATGATATTGATTCCTTTCGATATATTTCGTTTCCTGGAGGATGTCTTAAATTACATTTAACTAGATGGCGCTCCAAACACTTTCGACTTTTTTGGTATTTTAGGCAGAATTCACATATGTATATACATGGTAAACCAACCATTTCCTAAAAGTTAAAAAAAATAAATATATTAATAAAATATATTATTTTATTTTTAATATACTATTCTTACCTGTGGATATGGTGCAAAATACCATGGTTTGATCCTATGCCTACCTAATTCTATCATATCTACATTCTTCATTCGTGTAACAACATCATCATGATGCGATACCATACTTCCGGACTGCCGAGGTCCAGGTGGTGGTATTGGTGGTAATGGTGCTTCTTGTGAATCTTCATTATCTAACGATGGTCCTTTTCTTTTTCTACTATTCATACGTTTTGTTAAAGCAGCAGCTAAAACTGCACCTCCATTTATTAAATCAGGTGTTGGAGTAGTAACTGGACTTGAAGGTCTACAAAAAATAAAAAGAATAATGAAAAAAATTGGCCATTATAATATACTGAGATTAAGTGATTTCCAGGCTGATAACGGGTGTTATTAAAAATGTTTCTATACATTTTTTTCTAATGTTTATCGATTTCTGGTATTTTATAAAGCAATACGATATTACCTAGAAACTGATTGTCCTCCTGTTCCAATAAGTAATTTTTTAGGTGTGGAGATTCCACCTGTATTACTAGTGCAGTCTCGCCTAGGAAAATGTACTTTCCTTGTATCTAATGATTCCTCTGTCACCCATTCATCCAATCGCTTATTAACTAAAACAAGAATCCTTTAAAATCTAAAATAAACATTTTAATTCAACTTACAGTCAACATAATGTACATAAAACAGTCTTGCGCCTTGAGTTTCCTTAATACTGATAAGTTCGGCAAGTGCTAAAAAAAAGCAAAAATTTATTTTAAATTCTTTTTAAAATAAAATTATATATACTCACGCCAATCATCTGTGCCTTTCATATGAACCGGTAGTCGACATCCTTCCACCAGGGAAGTCTTTAAATATAATTTATAGGTTATGTATCAAAACAAAGCATTGTATTGAAAATTTTTGAATACTTACGACTGAATCACAGATTGTTAAGTCATCTAGTTCTTCCATTTCAACTTTCATTAGTAATTATTTGTAGGAGAGCTTTAAAAATTAAATTAGTTTTCATATAAATTTGATAGCACAGGTGATAGAAACAGAGTTCTATTGGCGACATCTACAGACATAATTTGAAAATGCAAGTTTTTTGCATATGCAACCCAAATAACAGAAAATAATGTTCTTTGCATATTCAAAGAAAATTACATATTTCAGTTACTATATCAAAAATTAAGCGATTTAGACGACTGCGCTACATAAAACGCTCCAATTTTTTTTTTATAATAAAATAAGAACATTTTATTTGAAAATTTCGCGTATACAAATTCATGTGAGGATTCTAATTCATTCTAAAATATCATCCAACCAAGCTTCTAACTCCTTGGTTTCTTCTGTCCTTTCGATGTGTATAGTTTCAACTTGTGGAATTAATTCCGTCATCATTTTATCATTTGTATTACGAATCTGTTCAGTAGATTTCATGTTTAATTTCTCATCTTTTAATTTATCTAAATAATGTAAAAGTTTTTTATTATTTTCCACAGCATTTTCTTCCATGGATTCAATTTCATCATCCTAAAATATGATGAAAGGTTAATTTTTTTCAGTTTTTTTTTTTAATTCTGAACTTACATGAAAAGCAGTTCGATCAATCCCTAATCGTTCATAAAAAGGTAACGAACACAGGCTTAAATTTATCAAATTTATATCTAATTCGAATATACTGTCGATTTGAGGTTTTATGTCGTCAGCCGGGAAATGGATTTTATCTTTCTTAAATTGAAAGTATCCCCCTTGTGAAATGGGATGTTCTGATAATGCTTTAAAATCACGATTAAATGAATATATTTTATCTAATTGGTCTTCTTCCGGTTCTTCATAACGATCCCAATTTTTCTCCAGAACTGGGCCACTTTCCTTTTTCGGTTGTGTTTCAGTTACATTTTTCGGTTTATACTGCTTCTTAAATTTTTGCTTATTATTGTATTTTTGCCTCCTGAAAAATAATCATAATTAAATACCACTACTTAAAATATTACATTTTAATAAGTTTTACCAGGATTTTTTGTCTTCACTCATTTTAACCTCAAAAATTAATCTTCAATGTCACAAACTTCTTGATCACAATTTTTTTTTAAGAAAATTTTATAATTTTGTACATTTCAATCTTAAATTTATAACGGAATGTCCATTTTTTCAAAAATTCTTAATTCTTTTTTAAATGTTTTTTTATTATTATTATGAGTTTTATGATGGTTATGGATGAATGTGTTAATGTGACATTTCGTAATTTAAATTTTGACGGTTCATTTCTAGTATTTTTCTTGTGTGTATGTGGACTCTGTTATTTTCAGCTATTTTTCTATTCTGTTTGAAGATTCAGAAAATACATTGAAAAATAATGAGGGTAGTTTCTTTGTTGCATTTTGATAGCTGTTGAGGAACACACTGAAAATGGGGTCAAAATGTGACATTCTTTTTTAAATTTTGCGACATTAATTTCTGTTTTGTTAAAAATAATGAAGTTGAAATATTTTAATGCAAGTTAAAACTATAATTATATAAATTATAGTTCATCTAAGAGTTGAAACTTTATTTTATAGTTTTAACGAAAGATAGGCAACTTTAATTGCATCCTGCAGAAAAGTTTCTTTAAACATAAGAAATTAAAATTTGGTTGTTATGCTGTAAAACATTTTTTAATTGTAAATCTATAAAAACGAGAAAAGTAGAAAAGTGAATGTTTTCTTTATATAAAACTTAAAACAGTTGGTTTTAAATATTTTGTGTTATATAAAAAGAAACGAATAAAATTAAACTAAAAGGGTGGTAGCATTGATAATAAAGCGCATTAAACAAAATTTTGCAAAATTCAAAAATTTTCGAAAACAAGTTTAAAAATATACAAAAAGAAATTAGTTTTATTAAGTTAATTAGTTATTTATTATGTGATGATATTTATATTCTATTTTCTTAGATAATATCATATAAATATGTATTTAAAAAATAAAGAGCAAATTGCAATATTAATCTTAAAATTATTTATTTTTAATTATATAACAGTTTGAAGTTGTTACTACTGTAAGAAATTGTATACATATGTAGCCCGGGTAGCTCAGTCGGTAGAGCATTGGACTTTTAATCCAAGGGTCCAGGGTTCAAGTCCCTGCTCGGGCGGTTATTTTTTGTATCTTTTTTATCAAATCATATAAACAACAACATCAAAATAACTTATAATTTATGAAATTGCTTTTTCCTTTTAATTAGATGCAAAATATTACAAGATATCGTAATTGAAGGACATTTTTCTCCTTTCAAAAATAAAAAAATGAAAGAAAAACTTTTATTTTCATTTCCAAAAATAATTAGATAACATTTCGGTTACAAGAAAAAAAATTTGATTTATAATACAAAACAATTTTAAATAAAAATTTTATTTACTAATAGTGCACCAATAATTTCCAGTATTTATTTTATTTCCATTTATAGAAGTTTTCCATGTATTGCGTTCACTTTTTCAAATTTAATTTATATAACATGTTTATCTTTTTTGTATTTTATCAATTTATTAGAAAATAATTATAAAATATACAAACACAATCCACAATGTTTTTTGAGATTTATCATCGTCATTATTTTAAAAAAAATGATAAATGTAAAGAAACGTCTCACAAATTTTGGATTTAAATTGTTTAATTATTTATTCCAGTAACGTGAAAAATAATTTAAACGGTGGAAGGACGTGGACAACCAGGTATTATCGGTTTTCCATACCTTATTTGACACTTGACAGGTACAACACAATTCATGAGGACGTAATATGTAACTGGAACGTATACCTGAGATGGGGCGTAATATCTGTAAACGAATGAATTCTTTGATTTACATTCACAATTACAACAACAGCTTCTATTAAGATCTTTAGAAGGGTTCATTTTGGAAACTACTAAAATTTTCCATTTTCTTTC
>JAODAH020024066.1:0-14982 GCA_027574865.2 Coproporus ventriculus
AAATGAAATAATACACCTTGTGATATTAATAGCGTGTAAGTATCTTCCAAATTTGTTTCCCTAAATATTAAATTACATTTGGAATTCATGATTAATTAATTACTAATTTCTTGGGTTTTAAAATATCATTTATTTAAATTATGGACTTGTTTTTACAGTTTAAAAAAAGCGGTAATTTAAAAACTGGTTGTATTTTGTTGAAATTTTATGAATTAACACATTTTTCTTTAAATTTGAGTAAAACAATCATCTTCCTTGTTCTCTTACCCAACAAAAGGTAAATTGAAATTTTTGCGGGGGTCAATAATGCACTTTGGCTAACAATCACTTTCATCAATAAATTCGGCGCGACATATATAAGAAGAAATTAATTCGAATAGAATAATCTCAGGTACAAGTTAGAATAAAACGATTTTTAGGTGTCGGAATGAAACTTCAAGTTTTCACCATCCTTTTGGTACCAATTGTGTTTGGTTTTCGAATACCTGAACACGATTCGGATACAAAATGTGGATATGATGTAAGTTTATTTGGTGCGAAGAAAAAATTTTTTTCTAAAAAGAAATTTTAGACTTGCCATCAAATAAAACCGGATATGATAAATGTTCATCTCGTTCCACATACTCATGATGATGTCGGATGGTTAAAAACTGTTGATCAATATTTTTATGGAGGAAAATCATTTATACAGAAAGCTGGTGTTGAATATATTTTGGATTCTGTGATAGAAGCTTTAAGAAAAGATCCTAATCGTAGGTAAGAGAAATTAAGAAGATAAATTTGATAAAAGCTTGATCTTATAATACGCACGATCAATTTATCACTTATGAAAGTGTTCATTGCCTTTTAATAATTTTTTTAGATTTATATATGTAGAAACAGCATATTTTTGGAAATGGTGGATGAAGCAACATGATTTTATAAAACATCATGTTAAAAAAATGGTCAAAAATGGACAACTTGAATTTATTGGAGGTGCTTGGAGTATGAATGATGAAGCTTGTACACATTATCATTCTATAATTGATCAATTTACTTGGGGTTTTAGGTAAAATTTGTTATATGTACAAAATCAAATTTGCAAAACGAATATTTTCTTGCTTTTATTTCTTTTAGAAAATTAAATGAAACATTTGGAGATTGTGGAAGGCCTAAGATTGGTTGGCAAATAGATCCTTTCGGACATAGTAGAGAAATGGCATCAATTTTTGCACAATTAGGATTTGATGGATTACTATTAGGCAGAATCGATTACCAAGATAAACAATTTAAATTTTCTTCAAAAACTGCAGAATTTGTTTGGAAAGGAAGTCAAAATTTAAGTAATCCATAATCTATCTTCTTAACAAAATTTTCTTTTTACTCCCTAAATTCATTTCAGATAATTCCGATCTTTTTACAAGTGTAATGTATAATACTTATGCTCCACCTCCTGGATTTTGTTTCGATGTTTTATGTGATGATGAACCGATAATTGATGATAAAAAAAGTGCAAGTTATAATGTCGATATGAGGGTAAGTAAATTAAAAAGAATCTGAAAAATTTACGCATGAAAATCGCTTTTTAGCTAAAACAATTCTTTGAATATATACAAAACCAAACTAAAGCTTACAAAACAAATAATTTGATTGTAACAATGGGTGGGGATTTTACTTATATGGATGCACAAATGTGGTTTCGAAATTTAGATAAACTAATAAGGTTCGTATTTTTTTTTGTGTTTATTAGATTAAGGATTTCATTGCTTATGTACAAAATGTCTCCAAAGTCTATCAAACGAATAATATTATTTTGACAATGGGAGAAGATTTTAATTTTCAACAAGCAGAAATGTGGTTTAAAAATTTAGACAAATTAATTTTGTGAGTAGAGAAATTTTAAATCGCCCATTTTTAATGAAATTTTTATTTTAGGCATGCTAATAAATTACAAGATACAGGATCTAAATTTAATCTTTTATATTCTACTCCATCTTGTTATTTGAAAGCTGTACATGATGAAGGTGTTTCAAAGAATATACAATGGAATACTAAACAAGATGATTTCTTTCCTTACGCTTCAGATCCAAATTCATTTTGGACTGGATATTTTACTTCAAAACCTACAATAAAGCGATATGAACGATTAGGAAATAATTTCCTTCAGGTATTGAATCTTCTTTTTTCTTTTTGTTGATTAAATATTAATTTTTGATGATTTTAGGTTTGCAAACAATTATACGCTTTAACAGATTTGGGGCCAGAAGATTGGGCAGATTTAAATAAATTAAGGGAAGCAATGGGAATAATGCAACATCATGATGCTGTTACGGGTACAGAGAAAGATCATGTAGCTCATGATTATGCTAGAATTTTAAGTATTGGAATGGATGAATGTAATTTTGTAGCTGCAACAGCTCTAAGGTAATTTTAGTGGTTTAATTTAACAAATCTTCATGGACAAATGTTTATATTTTCAGTAAAATTGTAACAAATAAATTAACAACCGATCCAACCCCAGCTATTCCATTCCAATCTTGCTATTTGAGCAACATTAGCCAATGTACATTCACCGAAGAATCAGATCAATTTATTACTACTGTTTACAACCCTTTGAGTAGAATAATCACTCAGACTGTTAGATTACCTGTGGTTGGAAAAGCATATGAAGTTAAAGATCCCAGTGGTAATCCCGTACCGGTACAATTAATACCAATACACGATGCAATTTTAAACATTCCTGGAAGAATAAGCAAAGCAAAATATGATTTAATATTTATTGCTAACGATCTTCCACCATTAGGATTTAAATCTTTTTATGTATCAAAATCTTCAGGAGATATAGTGACTAATCCCATCAATTTCGATCAAATAAAGAGTGATGTATGTTTAACTATTTAATTTATATTCAGATATCTACTTTCTTTTATTTGTTTTAGGCTGTTGAAGTTTCTTTAAATAAAGAAAGTGGTTTAGTAGATGCAATAAAAATGAATGGAATTGAATTAAAAATGTCGCAAAACTTTTATTATTATAGAGGATCAGTTGGGGATAATAAAATTTATAAAAATAGATCATCAGGTGCATACATTTTCAGACCAAATGGTACTGAAACGTTAGAAATTCCCACCCCAAAATATCAAATTTATTCAGGAAATATTGTAAGTGAAATACATCAAACTTTTAACGAATGGACATCACAGATAATCAGGCTTTACAGCACAGAAAATTTAGTGGAATTTGATTGGATTGTAGGACCTATCCCTATAGAGTAAAAATTAATTTTCAAAATCGTTTTAAAAATAAACTAAAACAATTTTTTAGTGATATAAATGGAAAAGAAATAATAACGAAATATACAATTAATAATATGAAATCTGAATCAACATTTTATACGGATTCTAATGGACGTGAAATGTTGAAACGTGTTAGAGATTTTAGACCGACATGGAAATTACAATTAGATGAACCGGTTGCTGGAAATTATTATCCTGTTACATCAAAAATCTTAATTCGCGATCCGAATATGGATGTCGAAGTTGCCGTATTGACTGATCGTGCACAAGGTGGTGCAAGTTTAAAAGATGGGGAAATAGAATTAATGGTAATTTAAATTTTTATTTAAAAATTTTCTTTTAAATTGAATCATTTTGTTATATACATAGATACATAGAAATTGTCTTCATGATGATGCTTTTGGTGTTGGTGAAGCTTTAAATGAGAAGGCTTTTGATCAGGGATTGGTAGCTAGAGGAAGCCACTTCTTGGTCCTAGGCCCGTATTTACAAAAGCAAGGTGTGTTATTATTTTAATTTTTTTAAATAGTTTTGTTAACTCTTTTGGTTTTAGGAATCGCTGCTTTAGAAAGAGACATAGCACAACGTAAAATACTCCAAGCATGGAATTTTGTATCACCCACAAATGGATTATCATATGATAAATATAAAGTTCAATATAAAATGGAGGCAAGTAAATTTATTTAGTCATTAAAAATATGACATAATTTTAATTATTGGGCATAGCATTTTCTTCGTTTTGAAGAAATAGAAGAATTAACACAATGTACATATAATTTTTAGTAACTAAATTTATTTAATTTTGTTTAAATTTTTAGTATTCAGGATTAAAAACTGAATTACCTATGAATGTACAAATCTTAACTTTGGAACCGTGGAAAGCTAAAAGCATTTTATTACGATTCGAACATATTTTAGAAAAAGATGAGGATCCTGAATTATCAAAACCTGTAACAGTCGATTTTAAGGTAAACCTATTTAATTTTGTTGATAAAAACAACATTTTTGCATTACACACCAAAATTTTTTTGTATTAAATTTATTTTTCTTGTTTATTTCAGGATTTATTTTCACCATTTTCAATAATATCCGCTGAAGAAACTACTTTAGGAGCAAATCAATTTTTAACTCAAAACAAACGTATGTCCTTTAATTCTGGAATAAAATTAGAAGATATCGTTAATTATTATGAATCCCATTTTAAACTTGATGAAAATTCTGAAAATATGTGGAACAAAGGAAAGAAAATATGGGAACGAAACCAATTTGAAACTAATTTTATAAATAAATCAACATCTGAGTTTCCAATTACATCCGTTAATGATGATAATAAATTCAAGATAACTTTGACACCTATGCAAATAAGAACCTTTATCATTGAAATAGAAGACGCATTCTTTATTAGTTTTTAAGTTTAACTTGTTCTGGAAGGATGAATATTTTTTATAATTTCCCTATCGTTATTATTTTATGTGTTTTTCATATTTCTATTTGTAAACTTGTAAATGTAAGTTTGAAATTGGTAAAATAAAATTTGTTTAATTTAATAGGTTTATAATAGGATCCTTGTCCTGCAATTGCAACGAATACCATAAACGTCCATATTATCTGCCATTCTCATAATGATTTGGGTTGGATTGAAACAGTTGATGAGTATTACAATCATTACGTTAGAAATATTTTAAATACAGTTGTTTCATCTTTAAAAGCAAATCCATATCGAAAGTAAGTTTCTAAAATTAAATTTAAATGAAATAAATTTATGTTTTATAGATTTGTACATGCAGAAATAGCTTATTTATATAAATGGTGGAAGGAACAAAATTTAACGATTCGAGAAGATTTAAAGAAATTAGTGAAAAATAATCAATTTTCAATTGTTGGAGGTGGGTGGAGTGTTAATGATGAAGCTACAGCACATTTTCAATCGATTATTGATCAATTTACTTTGGGGTTTAGGTAAAATTAAATAAATTGAATCATTTGATTTTATTTTATTCGTTTTCTGTTTAGGAAGAGTATTAATTAACAGCTCAATTTAATTAGTTTTTCTTACTTATAAACAGCCACTACAGAATTTGTAAACCTTATGTTTTTGATTTTTAGAAAATTGCAAGAAATGTTAGGTAAAACTGCTACCCCTAATGTTGGTTGGCAAATAGATACATTTGGCCATTCACAAGAAATGGCTCATATTTTTATTGAATTTGGTTACAGCGGAATTTTTCTTGGTCGATTAGATTATCGAGATAGATCATCAAGATTATCACAGAAACGATCAGAATTTTTATGGAGTAATTTTAAAAAAATTTTCCACCATCAAAAATATATATTCTTTTTTTTAGAAAATGGAGATGATTGTATATTTTCACATGTTTTATATAAACATCTAGGATTTCCAGAAAATTTTTGTTTCGGATTAAAAGCTATTGATTTTATATCTGCAAGAAATGTTAAGACAAAGGTGGGATTATACGATTAAAAATTGTATGGATATTTAATTTATATTTCAGGTAGATCAATTCCGAAGTTATGTGATGAATTTAACAAGGCATTACCCTACAAATAATATTCTCGTTACATTTAATGATGATTTTGCTTTTCAAAATGCACGGATTATTTATGAAAATATAGATTTTTTAATAAGGTAGATACTTTTAAACCGCCTGTCATTAAATTTTTGAAAAATTTTTTTATTGTAACGGAGAAAATTTGCAAAATATTATTTTTCTTTTATAGTGCTGTTAATGATGATAATGAGAACATAAAAACTTTTTATTCATCACCATATTGTTATATAGAAGCTGTTAATTCCGTTGTAAATTCAAAAAATTTATCATTAAATATTAAAACCGGAGATTTCTTTCCTTATGCCAGTTCTCCACATGTATATTGGACAGGATTTTATACTTCAAGACCAACATTAAAAAAAATTGAAAGAGATGGAAATAATATGTTACAGGTAATTAAAAAAAATTTTTTTTTGTTAATATTTTTATATTTTTTTGATTCTAGATCACAAAACAATTAAATTCATTTATAATTCCTAAAAATGAACATATACCTGGACTTTTTGATTTGCAAAATATTATGGGGGTTATGCAACATCATGATGCAATTACTGGAACTGTAAAAATGCGTGTAGCAAAAGATTATTTATCACATTTATCAACTGCAATGGATAAATCTATTAAATTAAATGGTGCACATTTAATGTAAATACTTCTATTATTCAATTATATTACAGAAAGCGAGGATTTAGAAGAATTAAGGGTTCTTTTATACGATTCTGAAATTATTTTTATTTTAGAAAATTAATCAAGAACAATAATTCCAAATACAAATTGCAATTACATTCATGCCCTTTATCAAACATCAGCATCTGTTCATATGGTTATTCAGATAAATTCCTTGTTGTTTTATATAATCCTCTTGGAAAGAATATCAGCGAGTACATAAAAATTCCAGTCCAAAAAACAAATTTTATTATTAAAACAATTAACAGTATAAAACTTCCAATTTTTACTCATAAATAATTTAATTAGGTTTTCTTTTAGATGAAACTGTTCCGTATCAGATAACACCTACACCAATATACTTAAAGAAGTTTATAAAAACAATGGATTATGAAATAACATTTCATGCAAGTGATATTCCTCCATTAGGAGTTAAAGTTTATCATGTAACAACTTTGGGATATGCTAATTTTCTTAATTCTCTTGGAGCACGTGAATTGAAATTTGGAAATGGGGTTGTATACAAAAAATAAAAACTTAATTCATTCTTTTGAGATTTCTCTTTTTAGTTAGCAGGTTTTAAAACTGATAAATATGGATATTTAAAGGAATTAACAATACGAAATGTAACAATTTTTGCAAATCAACAATTTTTTTATTATAATAGTTATCGGGGACAATCAGGTGCATATATTTTTCAACCGATAGCACAAGCAACAGAATTTGGTAGAATAAAAAGTTTTGAAGTATACAAAGGAGAATTATTTGAAGAAATTCGTCAACAACTTTTATGGGGTGAACAATCAATTAGAGTTTATAAAGATAAGAATTATATTGAATTTGATTGGATAATGGGACCTTTAGGTGACAAGTAAGAAAAAAAAATTTTAAAATTAATTATTAACATTTTCTTCTGAATAAATCTTTTAGTCCCCATTCAATAAATAGAAGAACTAATCAAATAAAAGTTTCTTTTTTTTTAGTATGGAAGTAATTTCAAGATTTCAAACACATTTACACAGTCAAGATACTTTTTATACAGATTCAAATGGTAGAGGAGAAATTAAACGCAGAAGAAATTACCGATCTTCTTTCTTTTATGATGCAGATGAAGGAGTGACTGGAAATTATTACCCTGTTGTATCTAAAATTTTGATAAAAGATGAAGAAAAAAATATGAAATTTGTTGTATTAACTGATAGGGCACAAGGTGGAACTAGTCTTCTAGAAGGACAACTTGAATTAATGGTACATACATTTATAGTTAAAAGTTAAATTATTATTTGTAGTATTACACACATTTTAAAATAATGTACCAATTTCAGATTCATCGAAGAATTGCTGAAGATGAAGAAGTTGGATTAGAAGAAGCTCTTTTAGAATCACAATTTGAAATTGGTGCAGTCGCTCGAGGACAACATTATGTAACCTTTTCTGATTTACAGTCAGAATATGAAGAAGAAATTGCGTTTGAACGATTGTTGAAACCTTGGATATTTCTTGCTGATGTTAGGGCGATTAGTAATTATGAAAATCTTGCAAGTTCTATACAATTTGAGGTATAATAAATAATTTTAAAGGGGTAAACAGTTAGAAGAATTTTATTTGAAGTTTTCAGCCATCAAACAAAATTTACCTGATTATGTTCATTTATTAACTTTGGAACCTTTACATGTAAAAGAGAATTTATTATTGTTAAGATTAATTTATATTAAAAATTTAGGTGAACCAATTTTTGTGGATATTAATGTAAGTATTAAAGAATGATGCTTTTAGATTTCTTCTTTCCCTTTTTTTTTAGATATTTAAAGTTTTTAAAATTTTAACGTTGAAAGAATTGTCACTTGCTGGAGAAGAGTTAAGTAGGAAAAATAAAAAATTTGAATGGAAATATTTTAATCCTTCTGAAGAAAAATATCCAGATGATTTAGAAAATTTTAAAATATTTTTAAAACCTGGAAAAATCCGTACATTTATGATAAAAGTTCAGTATATTCAATTTTTTAATTAAAAAAAAAAACGTTATTAATAAATAAAACAAATAAAATAAAATTCTAAATGTTTATGTTACCATTACACTTCAATTTTGTATTCTGAAATATATTTTCTATTATTCTTCTTGTTTTTTTCTTTAATTTTGTTCTAAGTGTTTATTTTTAATTAACGTTGCAAAGTAGCGTCGGTTAGTTTATCTAATAGTGTATAAATTGATACTACATGTCGCAAGAGCTAAAATAAAGAGAAATGAGGTAAGTTCAGGGTGATCCGGAAAGAATTCCCGACTTTTAAACCCATATTGCAAGAAGCTGGTTATAAAAGTGGGGGAGTTCTTTCCAGATTACTATTCATAAAGGATAGTTCATGTGATATTTACATTCATATAAGTTTCCAAATTAAGATCTGTCATTTTCCCAATTCTAATTTTTTCACCTCTATGAGACCGCTGTATAATTAACGGAATTGCTTGCCGTAAAGTTTTATCTTTCTTTAAATACCATTCAGATTCAAATGCTGCATCTGCTACACTTACCACCTACAATTTAAAATGTATAATTTTTTCGGTAGTAAATTTTTGACGTACTTGGTCCATTAAAATATTTCCTCCGAGGCAATACAATCCAAATTGTACTGCTAGATTGAAGAAATATTGACCATATTTTAATAGAAGGCTTGTTGGTGGAGGGATGCTGTTAAAAGAATAATAAGAAAATGAATATCTGAAATAATGAACATTTTTTTACCCGTTTCTTGTAAGCATGTACAAACTGAATATCATAGATCCCATTGATGTCCAATATTTCACAAATAAAACCGGGGCGTATATGTTCTTCAATTTCTTTATTACACTAAAAAGGCAGAATAAAGAATTGTTCTTTTTTCATTCTTTACTAAAATTGTTACCTTAATATAAAATTATGATGCTCAATTAATATTTTCAATTCCTTCTTAGCTAATTTTTCATTATTACTAATTTTCATCATAACAATCTTCAATCCAAATTTAATTTGTTGTATTTCAATAAAGACATAAGTCAAAAATGTTATAAAAAGTCCATCAAAGCCCATAATAACTGGATACAATTGCGTCATGATGTGATATATTTGAAAACCAGAATATAATTCAAAACATGGAGTCGTTTGTAAATTGCAAAATTCATATCCGGGAAAAGCAAGAATTCTTTGGCGAAGTATATAAGGCTTAAAAGATAATACAGTTACAGTAAACAAACATAAAGTTATATAAATTTTATAAAATCTAGTTGCAAAAATTTCGTAGGTACTTAATTTTTTCTTGTAAAATTCTCCATGTTTATTTAATTCCCAAAACTTATCAATGCAACTTAATACATCCAATATTTCTCTGCGGAAATAAACAATACAAATAAATTTACTAAAATTCTAAAAATAATTAAATTAATTTAAAGAAAATATAAATCGAAATTTTTACCAAACAAGAATTTGGTAACTGATCAGCTCTTTCAACAGTTTCAATTCCTCTAAAATCGAGTAATAATTCAATACCGGAAAGGAAAACGATTGCAAAATTACAAGCCAAAGCAATCCATTTATAAATAAAAGAAAATTTTGATGTTTGTCTTGGATCAACGCCATTTGTGCTTAAAGCAAATAATGACATTCGTGTTAGTAAATTTAAATTCACCATTTTAAATGAATATAAAGATCTGGAATGTATCACTTTGGTGAATTTCCTATTAATAATTTATTTCTTATACAAATTTAATTACTTTTTACTTTTAATTGCCTTTTAATTGTGTTCATTAAATTGTGATGATCATTTTTAAATTAATTATTCAAAAATGATGTGCATAGAATTAATGTTAAAATTAATTAGGTTCTTTCATGCATATTTTAAACTAAAAATTCAAATCATTCATTAATTGTTTTTAATTTTTATCTTATTTTAAATTTTTGCAACTCCAATTCTTTATTTTGATAAAATTAAAATTTATCTAGTAGGCTTCATTAAATATCACTGCCGCCATTTTGTGCAGCATAAGAAATGTAGAGAAGAAGTTTAAAATTTTTATTTTCTATCTATAAAAAGTTATAAAAAATAAAATTAGTAATGTTTCTTATTTAATTTATTTAAATTAATTTTTGAATACATCATTGAACTAAATTTTAAATTATAAAAAATCTAGTGAGATTGTTGAATGTATCTTCATCTGTGACATCTTGTGAATCCTATAGAATTTTTAAAGTTTCTGTTGTATTTGAGATTTTAATTAATTTTTAAGTTAATTTGTTGTGGTACTAGTAGATAATTTATCCAAAAGTGTATAAATTGAAACCACATGCCTTAAAAGCTGAAAAAAAAAACATTCAATTTTTAATATTTAAATAATACTAGAATTAAATTAAAAGTTCTCATAAGATTAGCTTGTGATTAATGAGATAGTTTTAAGGAATAGTTTAATTAAATGGTAAAAACCAAGAAATTAAAATGCTGCTTACATTCATATATGTCTCTAAACTTAAATCATACATTTTGCCAATGCTAATTTTTTCACCTCTATGAGATCTTTGTATGATTAATGGTACTGCAAGACATAAAGTTTTATTTTTCTTTAGATACCAAGTTGTTTGAAACGTGCAATCTCCAACACTTACAACCTGCAACATTATTGTATTTACACTATTTTTTATATTCTTAAAAGACTTAAATTTCACCTGATCCTTTAGAATATTTCCTGCTAAACAATACAAACCAATTTGGAATGTTAGAGTAAAAAAAAATTGACCATATTTTAATAGTAGACTTGTTGGTGGAGGAATACTGCAATAAGATTAATTATGAAAAGGAATTATAAGAAATAGGATAATAGTCACCCTTTTCTGGTAAGCATAAATAAGCTAAAAATCATAGAACCCATTATCGTCCAATATTTTACGAATAAAATTATTGAGTAAATATTTTTTATCTTCTTTATAACACTGTAATAAAAAACTTTAAACTTTTAAATACTTTTCATCGTTTTATTTAAACCTTCAAATAAAATCAAATAGAAAGGAAAAGCTAAAATCAAATCTTAGAAAAGTTGTAAGATCATGCAACCTACCTCAAAACAAAATTGTGTTGTTTAATTATACATTTCAATTCATTAAGAAGAGCTTCTGCATGATCATTAAAAGATTTTTCTGCCATTAATAAATTAATTCCGATTTTAATTTGTTGTAATTCTATATAGATATATGTTAAAAATGATAAGAAAAGTCCATCAAATCCCATTATAACAGGATATATTTGTGTTATAATATGATATATCTGAAATGAAGTATACAATTCGAAACAAGGGGTCATTTTCAAATCACAAAATTCATAACCGGGAAATGCAAGTATTCTTTGTTGAAATATATAAGGTTTAAATGATAATACAGTTGCGGTTACAAAACAAAAACTTATGTAGATTTGAAAAAATTTTGTTGAAAACGATTGATAAGAGCTTAATTTTTTTTTATAAAATTCTCCATATTTATTTAATTCCCAAAAATTGTTAATACAACTTAATATTTCTAAAATTTCATTACGGTAATAAACAATGCAGATAAATTTACTAAAATTCTGAAAGAAAAAATAAAAAAAAATATTAAAACATTTAAAAATTTTTTTGTTTAGTACCAAACATGAATTGGGTAATTGATCAGCTTTAGATAAAGTGTCAAAACCTTGAAAATCCAATATCAATTCAATTCCGGAAAGAATAACCACTAAAAAATTAGATAATAATGCAATCCATTTAAAAATAATTGCTAAACTTGAAGTTTGTCTAGGATCTACACCATTTGTACTTAATAAAAATAATGATAGTCTTGTTAATAAATTTAATTTGACCATTTTGTAGGTTCACATAAAGCTTTTATGCTTGCATGTTAATTTATATTAACTTTCTTTAATTTAATTATTAACTTTACAGGTTTTGTAACTTTAATTGATAATTAATTGCACTTGATGAATGTTAATGATACAATTCTCATTAAATATGTAAAAATTAAGTTTTTTTTATTCCTTTCATGATTACAGAAATAATTAAATTCTTCTTCTAATTGTTTCATATGAAAGAGAAGTCTTCCATTTTTATTCTTGTAGATTTATTTCGGAAAAAATATTTCCAAACATTATTAGAGAGTGATTTCGTTATTTTTATGTACAAATATTCTTTTATTTATTGTATTTTGTGTTGTAAAATTAATAATGTAAATGATTAGGAAAGAAAAAAAATGTGTAATTCAATTTTCCAATGTAAATTTTAAGATTAGTATCGATGAAAATGCAGAGAAATTAATAAGTTAGATACATTAAGTTAATTTAAAAAGAAGAAAAAAAAAGTGTATGGGAAAATAATTTGAATGTCAGTCACGCACCTATCTCCTGAGCTTTCCGTTCAAATTCGTGCGTTGTTAGCAGCGCCGTGACGTCACTGCGACGTCGTTATCGATCTTTTTAACCGCGTGTACTACACGGAATACTCAAAGCTTCGAAAGCTCAGTCGCTTATGGAAAACTAGAACATATTTGTGCCAAATACTTAATAATCAGTGCAAATATTTCAAGTATACAATAAAATTAAGTGAAGAAATGTAAAAATTAATTAAAATGTGTTAATGTATCTTATTATAACCGATAAAATAAAAATATTTGATAGTGATAAGACCATAACGAAATCCTCGCTATATTTTTGCGGTAAGATATAATTAATCATTAATTTAAAGCTTAATTTACAAACCAATTTTGTTGGTTTATCTGACATTTTGTTTTAATATGTTTATTTGGGAAATATTAAGCCCTCTACCGGTTTTTCTATTTATATCTGCAATGCGAAATTGTAAACTTAAGTGGATAAGTGCTTAATTTTTGGAACGGATTATACACATACTTTTATTTCCAGTATTAATATTAATTTAAAACAATTTTCAGAAAATATAAAATATTTTATTGCCTTAGAATAGGTACAAGTCATTATTAAATTAAATTATTAAAAAAAAAACATCATTCGTAACGTACCAGATAGAATTAAGGCGCAAATACACGGGCATTAAACTTATTTCCAGAGTTGATCTCAAAATACGACTTGTTTACACGAATATTGAGTTCAATGTTCGTGTATTTGTGCCTTTAGAAGGTTCTTTATATTTACCATCAAATGATATGAAGTGTTTTTTACTGATTTTGTTATTTATTATAGAGGGTTTAATGTGGGGAAGTGTAAGGGAGTATGCGGGGGGCAGCTAGCGGTGCGGGAGCCCCCCGGCCCAAGCATGAAGCGCGCTAAAGAATGAAGAAGCAAAACGTTCGTACACTATCGCTAATCGTGTGTACCTTTACGTATCTACTAGTAGGCGCCGCTGTTTTTGATGCATTAGAATCGAAAACCGAAAAACAGCGAAAAGAAATATTGCAAGGTAAGTTTACATTTATATTAAAAAACATTGCACAAACCTTTAACTCTCTTATAGTTACACATTACACAATGAGAGAAATAATCGTAATGCATATTAAGGCCCATTTACACGAGAGATAAACTTACGACACTTCTTGCAAAAGTTGGTGTAAATATTCTTGTTAATTACTCTCAAACATTGAGATCAACTCTCGCAAGAAGAATTGCAAGTTTATTGCTAGTGCATTTGAGCCTTTAAAACTTGGGTAATAGTGTGAATGATCTTAAATTTTTTTTCAGAAATTGAATCAATAGTTCGTAGAAAGTACAACATAAGCGACGACGATTTTAGGATAATGGAAACAGTTGTGTTAAAATCTGAACCACACCGTGCTGGAAGGCAGTGGAAGTTCGCGGGTGCTTTTTATTACGCCACTACGGTACTTACAACGATAGGTTACGGACATTCTACTCCTAGTACTATATCTGGGAAATTATTTACTATGTGCTATGCGATTATAGGAATTCCTTTAGGTTTGGTCATGTTCCAAAGCATAGGAGAAAGAGTCAATAGATTAAGCAGGTAATTTCATACATTAAAAAAAAAATCATGTGCACCACAATACACTTGGTAAAAGAAAAACTTCTTGTGTAACCTATAACCTAAACCTATAACCTATAAAATATATCTTAACAGCATCTAATTGCTTCCGTCGATCTTCTCCTTGTAGTTGATTATCCGTCAACCATAGGACGGAGGATATTTAATGACTGTTCATTTTGTTTACTTTTTCTTGCTATATTTCAGTGTATAATGGAATCATAGTTGGGCCAAATGGAACTTCATACTATCGTAAGGAACTTAATGAGTATTTTTGTGCTTACAGGCACGCACAATAATCACGAGTTTAAGTGAAAAATTGTAACACCAAAACACACAAAAAATTTTTGAAGGTGCTCACCAAGACACACGTTTTAATCACGCATAAAATAATATTAAAGTTTTTAAAATAATATTTTAAAAAGCAAAATACGTAGTTAGAGCAAAATATATTTTTCATAGCACATTTACG
>JAODAH020024116.1:0-26615 GCA_027574865.2 Coproporus ventriculus
GGTTAAATTGGAGTTATGCAACCAACAATACAGGTAGACTCATAAATAGATGGCGTATATTTTTCGTTATAAAAATGTTAAATTATTAATTTAAAACATAAAATTTATATAGAACATTGATAAATGTTGTGCACTTGTCTCTGTTTCTTCAAACACAAAAATCTGACAAACCACATTTGTTTTTTTTAATGTTTTATACATTGTAGTTCTGCAACTAACTATACACAAAAAAGTCTGGAAAATCGCATTTTACAGACTCATTTGGGTCATTTTACGGACTCATTTTCTTATTTTACAGACTCTTTCAGAAAAAAGCGTAGAGGTATATCCAATCATTCTTTGGATTGGCCATTGAAATGATGATGACTTGACAGAATTGGAAAACTAGGAGAAACAATTAAAAAAAAAGAAGAAAGTTACTTAAATTAGATTTACCTAAACAATTAACAATGTTTTGTTACAATATCATGGAAAATTGAAAAATAAGAATTTGATTATTTCTTACTTTCCAGAAAGCGTAGGTTACTGAAAATATTGTGGTGTCTAAAAAATTAAATTGGACCTTTTTATTAATTTCAATATATTATAACCTCCCGAACACAAAAAATAAGTTTTATAAAGACGTCTGCCCATATATGTGTTTTTGCATCATCCGCTTGGAGCATTATCTACTGTCTGAAAGAACAATCTCGCTCGTTAGTAGAGGGGTGCCCACTGATATCGCCGAAAATTAAATCAAAGAAGGACTTGAAATCCTAAACTGTCCCACTCAAAAAATTACCCATATTTTGGGAATAAATTCATCAACATATCCCACTCTCCCAAATCACCTTCTCTATCTACTCCCTCACAGTTAAAGTCTTCGTAGAGTGAAAAACGCAAACAAAATGTCATTTAACAATCCAAATCATCAATTGGGCACAATTTGTTTAGAAAGCCTGGTACATGCATGTATTCTGCGCCTGTACAACAGGGACTGTAGTCGTACAGACCCCGGGCCACTGAGTGATTTTACAAAATGAAAATAAGATGACTAAGAGCCTAAAAAGAAAAATCATTGGTTTCACGGAGATAGGAAAGGACCCTATACAATTCTTATGGGAAATAGCCCCCGGTCGATATTTCTGTAACTTTGAGAAATTATTCTACTCAACTTTCTGATTAAAAGTCTCCATGGGCGATAGGCTTGCAAATGAACCGTTTTGACGGAATTCGCAGTGACAATATTAAAAAAAAAGTGTATCGATTTTTGATGTTTTTCGTGTTTTCCTGCCAAATTAAGCATTTTGGCAAAAAATTTGATACCGCTGATGCGAGTGGTGGTCATATAGAAAAACTTTTTTCTGAAAGAGTCCGTAAAATGACCCAAATGAGTTCGTAAAATGCGATTTTACGGACTCTTTTGTGTATAGTTAGTTGCGTAACTGCACTATATAAAAATATTGAAAAAATAAATGTGGTTTGTCACATTTTTGTGTTTGAAGAAGGGGAGACAAGTGCAGAATATTTATCCAATGTTCTATACAAATTTTATGTTTTAAATTAATAATTTAACATTTTTATAACGAAAAATGTACGCCATCTATTTATGAGTCTACTTGTATTGTTGGTTGCATAACTCCAATTTAACCTAATTTCAGGATTTTTATGGTATATAAAAAACTATTTTTAACACTGCGAATTTTCCTTCATTGTTGTATAGATAATTTTAGAAAACAATATCAGCATTTTTGGGGTCTAATTGAATAATATATTTTATTTTTAAGACACACTGCGTGTTTTCCCAAGTTAATTGTAATAAAATTTTCTTTAAATTATGCATTTTAAACTGAGTATATGCTTGATTTCTTAATGTAAGAATTATCATTATGAAATTTTCTATATGCATATTTACTTTTCTGAAATATTGTGTAAATATTTATCTTGTAATAACAATTTATGCAGAGATGGCATCATAAAATGTAGCTGCGCATTTAATAAATTAACTTTTTAGTTGAAATAAGCTTAGTAATTCATGAAATTATGTGTAAATGCAAAAACACAACAAATTCACAATGAGATATGCACCTTGTACAAATGAAGATAAAGAAAAAATTTTAATATGCACATGTGTATACATTTCATAATATTTTACAACACAGTTTTATTTATTTATATTAAATAAAGTAAATTTAGACAAAAAATTAAATAATGGTTATTTTTGGACCTCCGATATTATTAAAAATCGTCCAGGAACAATTCAATTGCAGATCTAGGTCGGTAGAAAGTTAGCAACTGTCAAAATTTGTAAACAACTGCAAGATTAATTTGATCTATAATAAGGTGACTGTTTCGGATGAGGCTGAAATTTTAAAATATGATTACCAAAATTTTAACCCTCGCTAACTAGCGAAAATGGGCTAAAAGATTTGAATATACACATTTAATAGACCGGAAATTTTCCGTAAAAATCGATAGTGTAACCGTTTCAGGAGTGATTTATTTAAAATACCAGGATTTTAAATAAATCACTCCTGAAAAAAGGAATTTCGTTCCATGAACCACATTAATTTCGGAAAACAAGCTCAAAAAAAGAGAACTGATGAGCTTTGATGATATTTATTTACATCAAGTAAAAAGCACCTTTGCAAAATTACTTGTTAACTAAATTTTGCAATAATAATTGTTGTTTTTACATAGATTATCCACCGGCACCTCCTCAAGGTGTGAGCAGCTATCCACCTCCTCCTCCTGGTGAATATCAGGGTTATCCTCCACCGGGTTATGGCCCGACTCCAGCTGGGTACCACGCACCAAGTGCATTCTTACCTCCAGGTGGATATCCACCAGCAGGTGGATACCCTCCACCACATGCGCAAATGGGATACCCTCCAGGGCCTGGTTATGGCCCAATAGTCGATCAACCTACAGGCCAACCTGGTCAACCTGGTAGTAAGTACAATAAACATTTCAATCGACGATTAGTAGTAATTATGTGTTCTAGCTGGTTGGATGACTATGCCCCAGAACCCACCAAATTGCCCACCAGGATTAGAATACCTTGCAATGATTGATCAACTCCTAGTTCATCAAAAAGTAGAGCTGCTTGAAGGTAGGCGCCTTAAATAATGTATAAATATGACCAGTATAGTTGCTTTGTATTGTTTTTCCTTTATTTACTCATTTTAATCTCAATTTTGGAAAGGTTATCTAGTAACGTTATAAGTACAAAACTAAATTTGATTCAGATTGCAAAGAACTTGAAAAGTACCTCATCAAAAAACAGCACTATTAGGAAATTGCGTTCATTATTTTTGTATAGAAATCCTTTTCGTCTTACAAATTAATAAATATTTTTTCGAAATTAAAATAGGACCTTATTTGCATCATTTTTATGCCAAAAGTAATTATACCGTTGTACTAAAAGAACTAATAGTCTTATTATTTTAAACAAATCAAATTTAGAGAATTATTTTTCCATATCTTCATTTGTTTGTTACAGCTTTAGTGGGATTTGAAACGAATAACAAATTTACAATAAAAAATAGTATTGGGCAAAAAGTATATTACGCTGTAGAAAATAATGATTGCTTAACAAGGAACTGTTGTGGTCCTTTGCGGCCATTTGATATGTTCATTATGGATAATTATCGTAATAAAGTAATGAATCTCCATCGTCCCCTAGCTTGTGATAGTTGCTGCTTTCCATGTTGTTTACAAGTACGTTATTGAAAATAAATGTAAACTGTTTGATAGCTAATGATTTGAATTTTAGAGTATGGAAGTATCGGCACCTCCTGGTAATATTTTAGGCACAGTTGAACAGGAATGGAGTATTTTCTGTCCGACATTTGCTATTAAAAATTCTAGTGGTGATACAGTTTTGCGAATTGAAGGACCACTTTGTACATTTAGCATATGTGGAGATGTTGAATTTAAAGTTATGTCTTCAGATGGACAAACCCAAGTTGGAAAGATTTCTAAACAGTTTTCAGGCCTTATTAGAGAAATGTTTACGGATACAGACTTCTTTGGTATAACATTTCCTATGGATTTAGATGTACGAATGAAAGCCGTATTATTAGGAGCATGTTTTTTGATTGTAAGTATAAATTTTGAATTATTAATAAAGAGGGCACATTTTACATTTAGAGTGACAAAAATGAAAGCAAATATCAAACCTGTGATAATTAGACAAAAGCTATTAATATTCTTATTTTCAAATATATTTTTTTTATTAATCATAGAAACACATTTCGGTTTTTACCTTCAGAAGTTAATTATAAACTGTTTCTATCAAATTTACATCTATTACATTCAAAGGAAGAGTTTAATAGACCGCAGTGGCGATCAAGAAGAGAAAAGGAAGAATAATACGCTTGAACACCCGCGCTCAGATCTGGGGAGTCATTGAACATGACAATGTGGCATGTTACAAATGTCTACAGTTACATAACAAACTTATTGCTAATCTTTCGTCATAGAGCGTGGCGTGTCGTGTTACAAGTGAGTTTGTACCTTTAGCATGGCGTGTTACAAACGAATTTCTAGCTTTCATGAATTCATTCAAAGAGGAGAATTTATGTATTAGTAAAGGTACTCGTACTGCATCACTTTTGACTGCCCTAAACTTCTCATGAAGTTGTAAAACCACAGTTTTGCCTCTGATATATTAAACACAAGACTTTCGTGAACGCAATTGATTGCATTAGATGCAGATTATAACAAGACAAAAGTACATTTTGTATGTAGTTTCTGACGCATGCGACTGACGCATTACAATACTTTAATAATTTTCTTTTGCAATCCGACGTAGAGCCACTCATCTGCAATGCTTGATAAATGTATATTTCCTATGTTGCATCTGACAGAGTATGGTGCAATCAATGTGTATGACGTATTACAGTGTTCTCGATAGGAGTATGAGAAATTTAATTCCGTTAATTCAAAAGCTGATAGCTAATTGATGCAATGGAGTCAGTTCTAATAATAAAAGCATATTAAACAAACACAAAAATTATTTAGCAAATATAAATTGCCGAATGCCGGCTTTAATTATTAAAAATTAATAAGGAGAAGCTGCAAAAAGAAGTATTCGTTTTTAAAAATCATGATATGTGAATACCCCATTTTCCTTGTACTAATTAATTTTTCATTCATTTATTTTATTTACTGTAATTTACAATTTTCAAATTATTGTAAACCATCCAATAATGTTTTCCCTTTAATAATAAATTTATTTATGTTTCAGGATGCAATGTTTTTCGAGAAGAGCGGCCAAAATAATGGAGCTGTCTAAAAATACGCACAAGTGTCGCTATTTATGTATTATTCCATTTTCTTATGAAAGCTAGGCCTTAAATTTTAAATCGTCACTGTATTTTAACAATTTTATATAACCTATATAAATTATAAAGATATAATATTGTAAATGTTAAATAAACTAGAATGAAACATTTTATATTATATTTTGGATCATTTTTTATTCGTGGTTTCTCCATACAACCAAAGATATACGATATTATTAATTCTAATATTTGTTGTAGACAACTGTCTAATTTTAGAAACAAATGATAATACTTTTGATTTGATGAGATAACCTATATTAAACTGATAAACTCCCTAATATCTCAAATTTATTAATTTTCATTCAAATACTACCAACAATATTTTTCAAAGATTTGATGATATTATCCGTTATAATTCTGTAATCTTATCAGGTTTTTAAAGACTTATGTACACTCTAATTAGGTGCCCAATTTTTATCAATGTTATTATAATTATTAATTGATTCATAATAAGTTAAAAACTACAAACTTAATAAATAGGGTTAGTTTCAATTAACATTTAACGATCTCGTTCATCTACATTCTTAAAATAAATGGTGAGGTTTTCTTTAGGTTGTTTTAAACCTTAATATTAATTAATTGAGTTGATCTTTGTTAATGAATCAACCAATCCAAAGATTATTTTAATATAAATTCAATGTTCCTTTGTATATCTTACAACTTCTTTGAAATGATTCATTCTAGTACAGCTATATGTATGCATAAGCAGCATTTTCTTAAAAATAATTGTATTTATTTACTGCATTTAATGTTTTATTAAAAAAAAAAAATTTAAATGATAACATTAAAACTCAAATAAAAATATCAATTTATTTATTGGTTTTTATGTTATTTAAAAGGATTTATCTATAATTTAAAAAATAATAAAATTGAAATTCAGAAACATTATTACACCTATGACTCATTTGCTAGCCAGTATTGAAGCTGAATAAACCGCATTGAAATATTTTTGAATGATACGCTATAAAGAGTGGAGAGTCATTAATAATCTGTCACGAAGCATTGCAGCTTGAAAACTCTAGCGAAATATATTTACAACTAACATTTTAAAAGGTACAAAATCAAATGCATCTCGATTGCCGTTCCTATAAGTAACTCTCTAGCATCCTCTTATATTCCCATTTTTGCTACCCTCAAGTGTTCGTATCCTGTCTTCCGGTGAATTTCAGAGGATTAGCTTCCGTGATTGCAGACAGTCCCAGATGAGGGTATTTGGGGGCTTGAATAAACCAATGGAAAAAATTTGAAGATTTAATAAAATACACATTTGTTCATAATTCAGCAGCTCCTAGACGTTTTTTATTCATTTCTTGTATTTATATTCAGTTTTCTGACATTCCTTTTTGGTTCGTTGACACTGCTTTTGTTTTTTCTGATGGTTCTTTATTATCGAAATTTTGATGAGCTTTACATTTTTTTTTTCTTTAATATTTTTTAATGGGAGTAAACGAGAAATCTCGGCGAGACCGAGACAAAACCGAGACGAGCAAACGAATTTGCGTATGAGAACGATACGATACGAGAATCTTTAATAAAATCCGAGGCCGATACGATAATTCTGAAAATATCTTATCGTTCTCGTATCGGTGAAGCACTAACGCTAATGCGTAAGTTGAAAATGTGACGTGAGATGAGGTGTCGAAGGGGGACGTGACTATGATGGCGTAGGAAAACATGCTGAAGACCCCGGAGCCCAAGTTGATACGCAGTTTTTACTTGCGTGAGTTGCCAGATCGTTACTTTTTTAGAGAAATACGATCATAGATGAACTATGTGTGTTGTTACTACGATACCCCTGAATGTCCTATTGGCGTATATGTAACTTACATATCTATTATCAGAGACAAGGATATTGAATTTGTCGACTAGATTTGTGAAAAGTGAAAAAGTGTCTACATAAATTTTGGCATGACTCGAGCATGGCCTTTGCTTTGACTTGTGGTAGCGTCTAGTCTTCAATGCCCCCTGAATTTGCCTTTGATAAAAATGCCCCCTAAAGCTCATCAGCGCCCACCGGTGGTACCGCCCTCGTTGAGAACCACTGATCTAAAATTAACTTCAAAATTTCTTTAATGTTATCAACAATCCCAAATTTAATTTGTACATTATTTCTTGAATTTCTTGGCATGTGGTAGGTTGCAAAAATAGAACATTAATATCAGAATTTAAAATATCAAAATGTATATTGTCTGGGCTAGTTAAAATCCAACTGTACTGAAGAAGGTATTAAAGCATTTGCTACATCGATTAATCACTTCGATTTATTGCACGTATTAGTTATCTTGTATTAGTTTGACGTTATTTATTACTTTTTTTCGGAATTTTGTTATATTTAGAAAATTCATTTTGAATAGAAATGAAATTACATAAAACGGATTTTCTGGCATAGACTTACTTCATAATGAAAGTGTATTTTAAAAGTAACTCTAATGTAGATAAGATAGGTTTGAAGAATTAAGGTAAGACTAAAAAAATCTTGATTGCTAAATTTATAACTTTGTAAACATTAATAGATCAAATAAAGTTATCTTATGTTTACTAAGGGATATAGTGCAAAATGTAAAATATTTAAGATATCTAAATTGTATTCCCAGCTTAGTCAGATGATGAATATCAATAAAAAATTTTCATTAATTATACCTTTAAGCTAGAAAAAATGAAATTAGTATTAATTTCTTGGTTATTTTTATTTCCTCTCTATATGCATTTTCTGTTTTAGTTCTAATATACCCGGTGAATATTCTAAAACCGAACATAAGCAATAAACATGGGAACAAGGTTTTCACAGATTTTTGTTCCCCATCTTAACTTAGAGAATTAATATGACACCAATCGAAAGAAGTTTTTTCTCATCTAATGATGTGCGAATTAGTTAATTTTCAGTTGTATTACTCATTATTTTATCAAAAATTCTTAATAAACCCAATTCGGAAAATCATGTTGGGCCATGACTTTTTGTAGAAATTTTGACCAGGTGGCGCATTCTCTTAGGAGAAGTTTTAAAACACCCAAAAACGTTTCAATAAAATATTTGAAGTTTTACGAGGGTGATTCAAATATAAACGATAATTCTTTTATAAAAATTTATTGATTGATAATTTACACAAGAAAACTCTTTCTTCAGTTTTTTCTACATAGCCTCCTTTAGTCTCTTCACACTTTTTACAACGATTTAGGAGCTAGTATATTCCGTGTTCAAAGAAAGTTTGTGATTGTGTTGTCAACAAATTGCGCACGTCTGCCCCAACTTCTTAATCGCTTTGGAATCGTTTCCCCCCTCCAAACGATTCATTCAGAAACGCGAAGTAAAAATAATCAAAGGGAGACAAATGTAAGGAGCGTATTCTATGGTTTGCCATTGCAATTCCTCTAATTTGCTTTTGATTTTCGGTTAACAGCCTCGGAACCCAGCGAGCACTATTTTTTCCGAAGCTAAGTCAGAAGTTCAGTGATGCTTACACCCACTTCTGACGCGATTTCGTAAGGAGTCAATCGGTGATCACCTTCGATAAGGTTTGTAATGGCTCGGATGTTGTTATCTGTGAGACTTGTCCTTGAGCGTACATTATGACTTTCTGCACGTTCTCGGCCACCCTTACATTCTCTGAGCTAAGTAATCACTCGGTTCTGAGACAGTGTTTCTTCCCAAAGTGCACCTTCAGACATGGCTGCATTACGGATAGAACACAGAACAGAGTGGAACTGCTGCCCAAGCAATTTGCCTCTTCCTAATACACCAAACTTCAACCTCCCACTCTACCATCCTGCCCGAAAATATTTATTGAGTACACCAGCAGAATTACTGTTTATATTTGAATCACCCTCGTAAATCCAAAGAGGCTAATAATTACTTTTCTCAGTTTGACAAGGCACATTGAAAAATTTTCTTTTGCTTTTACGCATTTTCCTTAATGCTCAATTTTGAGGCATGTCTGCAACTTTTGTATCATAACACTGATAATTTTAGTGAAGTAGGGGAGACCGGGAAATATTTTCATAGTTTGGGTCTTTCGCTTTTTCTAGGATTGTAATGTAGGTTGGAAAACTCTGTTTCCATCACCGGAATTTTTTTAACATTATTATTTATTAAGTCAACAATTTAGAGAATAAGATTTCTTATACGGAGAAGTACGCTGAATTGCTAGGTGCATGGGAAATGAGTCAGCAAGGTTGCTCCATGTTTTTATTTTCGGTTTCTAGAACTTATTAGAAGTCACTTTGTTGTTTTATGACAGTATGAAACCCCTTTCTTCAATGATTTCATACAACATAAATTTATAATTATTTTAAATAATTACTAATTAATGTCAACGACCTAATTATTATGATTCTAAATTTAATCAATTTTCGACGGCATTTAAAAATTATTTCATTAAGTAATATTTAAATACAATGATAATGTATTATTTTTGTTTATATATTTTCAATGTTCTTTAGACACAGTCAAAACAATGTTGTTTTTATAATTTATTTACAAATTAAAGAAGGTTTATTAAACTTAAATATTTTTTAGAAGTAGGTACATCACGTATTTTCCGAAATGACGTAATCAATTTTACTTATTACTAAAATATCTGTTTTATTATCTGTATTATGTACAATAAAAGATGTGATAACGATAACTATAGATACTATATAGCACCTAACATAAAGATGTTATCGATAACTTGTATGTTTGTGCTTCATGAGTGATCAAGGTAAAATTTTATTATTTTCTAAAACGCAAAGAGATATATGAAATTTTGTTTGGTTAGGAATTCCTCTTAATCCTGTAAAGGATGTCGGTGCTTCAGCCCCCAAAGGTGAAGATGAATTGAAATCATCACTAACACAACCTCCAGGTTATTCAGTATATCCGCCACCTAATGCAGGACCTCATCTACATGCACCGGCATATTCACAACAACCAATCGGTTATCCACCCTCTCAAGTTGCTGCCCCAATTATAACACAACCTTATGGATATTCACAACCCGCAGGTGCAGCACCATATTACCAAGGCGGAGGTGCTGGTTACCCACCAAATCAGGGAATGCCAGGATACCCTCCAGCAGGATATAATGCATTTCCAACAGCTAATCAACCACCAGCACCACCTGGTCCCCCTCCTCCCGCAAACGGTAACAATTAAATGATGATTTAAAAATAATTACATATCATGAGATAAGAAATTAGATAAGAATATTTCTCATTTTAGTTTTAAAATAATTTTTAAGACATTACAATGAAAGTGATAAGAAAGTAGAGCTTTTGTTTGGTAGGGTTAAAGTATCAAGATAACACTATGACTATAAGAATTTTGTAACATGTAACACAATTTAGTGCATATAAATGTTTCCATTATTTAGGTAAAGAAATATTCCGAAGGAATAAACAACAACAGATATATTTATAGAAAGATTGTTGTATCAAAAAATTCCTTTCATTCTGCTGCTCTCGTTATGGATATTAACATTAAAATACTCAAGAGGATTTTAGTGACAAAAGTAAAAAGTTATTTTAAAGTTAAAAAATCAACTAAAAAACGCGGATATGCTAAATTGATTAGTGATGAAGAACAAAGGTGTTTCCAAAATTTTAAAAAACCATCGAAAAGCTTTATTGTTTTTTTTTTTTATTTTTAGATGGTTGGATGCTTATGCCGCAAGGTCCGCCCAATTGCCCTCCAGGATTGGAATACCTTACTTTGATTGATCAACTTTTAGTGCATCAAAAAATGGAACTTTTGGAAGGTATACTCTAAAATTTGATTTGGAATTTCCAATAAAAATTATTTTATTTTCAGCTTTTACGGGTTTTGAAACACAAAATAAATTTTCAATAAAGAATAGTCTTGGTCAGAAAGTATATTTTGCAGCTGAAGAAAGTGATTGCCTTACTAGGCAATGTTGTGGACCCATAAGACCATTTGAATTAGCAATTTTAGATAATTTTCAAAATAGGGTAATTCATATGCATCGACCCTTAAATTGTGACAGTTGTTGTTGTCCATGTTGCTTACAGGTATACTTGGAATTTAATAATCTATTTAGTCTTACATATATATAAATATATTTTTTTTTAGAGAATGGAAATATTTTCTCCTCCTGGAACTCTAATCGGCGTTGTACAGCAAGAATGGAGTATATGTTATCCAACTTATGCCATTAAAGATGCCAGCGGTGATACCGTTCTGCGCGTAGAAGGTCCTTTTTGTAAATGCAGCTGTTTTGGAGATGTTAATTTTAGAGTCACTTCTAAAGATGGAAAAAATGAAGTAGGAAAAATTACTAAACAATTTTCTGGGCTCGTACGTGAAGCATATACTGACGCAGATTTCTTTGGTATTACTTTCCCTATGGATTTAGACGTCAGAATGAAAGCAGTTTTACTTGGAGCACTATTCCTAATTGTAAGTAATTTAATAAAGTGGAGATGAAATGATGAAAAACTATCCTTTCGCATTTATACTTTTGTAAAGAGCATGTTAATTAATTTTTTAAATGTATCATATAAACTAATTTATCTTTTTTCAGGATGTTATGTATTTCGAAAGAAACGAGTAGAAAAAATGTGAAAGAATTTAAGAGAGGTCTCGCAGAAATAGCTACCAAAGGAATAATTACAAAACTATCATTTTTAAAAATAAACTTTGAATATGCATTTTCTTTATTTTGTATGCAAAAAATAAAGCAAAACAAAACAAAATAATTAAAGTTTTTTATTTGTTCCATAGTTCCAAATAGCAAGTAAGTGAATTAAATGAAAGGAGTTTTTTCTTCCTTCACTTTTATTTTTAAAAACATTAAATGTATATTTTGGGAACTCAGTTTCCATCCTCAATAGCTATTGTAACTAGTAAAAACAGCAATTTAGTTGCCGAAATATATATTTAATCTTAAAAGTGAATGCACCTTCATAACTCCGAAACGATGACTTTCTTATCTTTTGCACCTAGAAGTGATTTGAAGCCACTCTTTCAGAATTAAGAGAAATAGCCGAAAACGTAAGTTTGAATTAATTAATTCAAATAAATAATTTGTTGCGTGTATGGAGTTTATTTTCCAAGGAGATGCCGCGTTGTAATTTCTTGTTTTCAAATTAAAAATGATTTAACGCAATCTCTAGCGTCATAAAACTCAAAAATGATCACTTAATTTCCGAAAATGAATTACAATTATTACTAAAAATATCTGATTAGTTATCTGCATTACATGCAATTAAATAAAGATATATTTCAAAGTAGAAAAAATACTATTATGTCATTTTGTTTGATTAGGAATTTCTGTAAAGGAGACTTTAGCCCCTAAAGACGTCGTTCCGTGTTATAACAGTGTGCACATATGGAACAGCCACGCTACGCCACGTTGAACATATTTACAACAAATACATAAAATAGCAGTATCAACAGAGAGACCATGAAGTTTGTAGTTCTTCTTCAGATGAATGGGAATTGGAAATCGAAGAATGTGCAGCGCCATTAATTTCAAGAAAACAAAAAAGAAAATGTTGAGAGATGATTATATAAAAATTTGTATTTTCACACTTTTTCAATTAAAACATCGTCCATTTCACTACTTTTACTCCACTTTGTATTAGCGAAGTGTAAACTGAAAATTGATTGACGTTGCGGGGAGTGAGAGGAAGTAACACCACATAACACGCCTCGCTCAAATCTGGACGGATAACATGGAATTTTTTAGTCCCCGATGTGCTTTACAGCCCAGTATTTTTTTTTTGAGTTTTTTGAAATCAGTAAAACCTCGAAAAATCAAATTTTTTGATTTTACATTAGCATAGACATCTTTACATACACGATTTTCCCAATTTCTCAGCTAAAAAACCGTTAAAATGTCTAAAAATGGAATATTTCGATATTTTTCAGCGAATTTCCGACTTGTGTGAAGTCGGAAAGACTTTTGGAGATCAACCGACTCCAGATTCGGATTTTACGGAAAATTTTACATAAAGATAGACATTTTTACAAGCACGACTTTTTTCTTTTCTTTCATTTGTCAGCCAAAACCCGGTTAGAAAGCCCTATTTTGCCATTTTCTATCTTATTTTAGAAGAAAAACATGGCATACTTACCTGTACATACAGAATTGCTCATATTTTGCGCACTTTCATAGCACCAAAAACCGTTCCAAAGTCAAAAAATGTATTTTGGCGATTGATCAAACCTTCGTGTGGATTTGAATTTTGTGAAATAAGGGCATAGTTTTGAATTTGATTTGTGTAAGATTTTCGGGAGATTCTAACAATGTATCTACTCAAATACCTACAAACACCTTATTCCATTAATTCTACATCAATTGGAGTAGAGTATGCTTGTTGTGTTCAATAATTCTTTACTTTATTCAGCAAGTACAGCAATTAAGACGACTTACAGTTTGCAACATCACCTTAAGTCAAATAACCATTTGTATAAAAACTTTCTGGTGTTGTAATAATAAAAACAAATATTTTGATTAACAAGAATAAATATTGGTTATGTTTTATTTCATTTCTACCTAGCATGCCCAATGGGGCATAAGATAAGTTAGGAGTGGAACCTTGTAGATCACGGCTTCGAGTATAACCCGGTACCATAAAACCCAGAAATTGATAGGGGTTATAATACATTTATTTACAATATATAATACATTTATTCAAAGTAAATAATAAAAATCGTCATATGATTTCTTTTGGATTGTAACATGTTCATAGATATTGCATAGATATTCCATCTGTAACAATAAAATATATCAAATAATAAATTACATAAAACAGTAATAAAAAATAATATTATGACTTTAGAAAAATTTCATATATGCCTCAGCAGTAAAATTTCTTTTTTACTTCGGTGTTGTAATAAAAATTTTTCAATACGCAATTAGTGAAATATATTGTTTCAAAATTGGCAGTAGTGAAATATAACCAACAGATTGGCCAAGAAATGACAGTGTCATGCGTGAAATTTGTGTAAACCATAATATTTTTATTGTCTACCATTACCGGTTTCGGCTTGATTGAGGTATTTTCAAACATGCTTACAATATATGTAATACTTGTAAGATTGACGTTTATTATAAAAATATTGTTGAAAGACAGTTTTTCTTCCCTCAGGGGCCGTCTTCCTTTCGGATCCGGATATACTCTAGCCCCTTGTATTTGTGCTTACGCAGTTAACCTTAATACAACACACTGCATCATCAGATGCAGGTTTTTCAAGGGTTGCGTACCGCACAGTTGACAGCTTGTGTCCCTGTTGTACAGACCAATTTTCTTTAGATGCTTCCTAACAGTCATGTAGCCTGTCAGGAGTCTTACAGTTGTTTTCTGCTGTGCCCGATTTAATGTCAGTAGTTCTGCAGTGTGTTTGGAGTCAGGTCCCTTTATGGTGGCCTTGCTGTTGTTCAAGCCTGGTCTGTTTAGCCAGTGTTCCTTGTGTTTATTGTTAATAAAATCGCTGACTGCTAGACGACATGATTTCTTCGTGATACACAAAGCAGGTTCTGGACCTATGAATGGCATAAAGGCTCCTAGCTTTACTAGCTCATCAGCTTTGACATTACCCTCAATGCCAGAGTGGCCTGTAGTCCAGGCAACTGTGACTTTGTTCTGTCTGGCAGGTCATTGTGTGTCTCGAAGCATTCCATTACCAGTTTGGATGAAGTCTTCTGAATCTTCAGAGCCACCTGGCTGTCGGATATAATATAGATTCGCCTGTTCCTACGAGTCCTCTCTATGTTGATTCTTGCAAATGGAGTTATTGCGAAGATTTCAGCTTAGAAAATTGATGCAAGCTTGCCCAGCACTTGAGCACAAACTGTCATCATATTTTCGCTATAGATGCCTGACTCAGTCCCCGCGTCTGATTTAGAACCATAAAACCAGATCGGACTTTGTTTAAGGCTGCTCTCATTGAAGTTTTTCCATTCATTACGATTTGGAATAGTTACTTCAAAAAGTACTGTTTCAAGACATCTAGCTACCATATAATCTGATCTCATTTGCATGAGAGGCACACATGTCTGCAAGACGTGTAGTATGTGGTGTATTAGCTTTCGTGCTGATAGGTGATATCTGCAGCCTGTGGAGGGCTACCCTTGCCTTTCCCATTACAAAAATATGCAGTGATGTGAGGTTCAGTAGCATCTCCATTGCAGCAGTGGGTGTCTTTCTCATTGCACCCGTTATGCTTTGAAGCTTGGCTATTCTTTGTATGGTGGGGTTTTGTGTGACATTTGGCCACCTCACCAAGACAGCATATGTAATTGCAAGTCTGACCACTCTGGTATATAGCCAGTATACCATTCCTGGTCTGAGCCCCCATTGTCTATTATACATTTGTCTAATCACCGCAAGGGTAATTTCCGATTTGCATATGGTTTTTGAAATATGTTGGTTCCAAGTTAGTCAGGAGTCAAATATCACTCCCAGGTACTTTACCTCCCCCGACATTTCCAATTTGCTACCATTCAGAAAGAGAGGTTCTAAGCCTTCAAATTTCCTTCTGCGTGTAAAAGGTATTATGATGGTCTTAGGGGATGACACCTTCAAGTACCACAAAGTAAATGTAATAGTAATAAAAAAATTTTAAAATGTGATTAATTTAAATTATTATTACAGTGAAAAATGTAATTGTGATAAGAGTGGTTGTGTCCAGGATATTTAAATTAATTTTCATTCAATTTATCAATTAATCTTCAAAGTATTTTACAAGTTTCTGTATTGCTATAAATTTTGACTCGTGGCTATAACTCGGGCCTTACTCACTAGGTGTTTTAATATACCATTTAATTGGTGGTATGATTGTAATGAAATAAATTTCATATTCTTAATAAAAATTTAATTTTAGTGCCTAGATATATAAAAAATACTAATGACTAGATTATTACACAGGGCCACAAAAAAAAGTTGTCTGAACTGGATGTCTAAATAGGATTTTCTTACGTATTTCTGTCCGCTAATCACGTATCTGAAGTCAGAATAGGGGGTTAATGCTTAAATAAGCAAAAAAAACCTGAAAACTGGTGAAAAATGCGTTATTTCAGGGGTTTTTTGCTTATTTAAGCATAAACCCACTATTTTGCCGTCAGATTCGTTATCAGCGACGTCCAGTTCAGACAACTTTTATTTTTTGTGGGCCCGTGTTATTTTAGTAAAATCAATTTACCTTTTCCTTTTTTACTAGTCTATCGCAATAACTAATATCCAACAAACTTAATTTTGGGAGAGAAGAAAGAGCATATTCACATATATCATCTGTTACATTCCATAGACCTGATAAATCCAGTTGTATTAAGTTCTTGCAGGATTTTATTATTGGTAGGAGTAAATGACCACTTAATCCATACCAATTTGATAAAATTAATCTGAAATGATCAAAAACGTTACCAAAATGAAATTGAAAGTCAAAAATCAAGATGTCAAATTTAAAAATGATAAATTTTAAATGTGGAAATATCAGAAAAATATTACAAAATGTCAATTAAAAAAAATTGATTATTTTTGGTTTTCCAATTTTTTTATTAATTCATTTTTAAAATATTTGGTTTCAAAAAATTTTTTTGTACCTTCTTAAATCCGTACATCCTTGCGCGATACTTTCAAGACAATCACCTCCATCACGCCACGAGAAACACCATCCCATATCAAGTTCTCTTAATTGTGTACATTTAGCCAAATGTTTCACACCATTTATAGATAACCTGCTAGTGTTGAAACAACTAAATGTAATTAATTTAATATTATAAATTGAAAGTGCTTCCGTAATCAAATCCATATCCAACAATTTACAGAAATCTAAAATAAAAATAAAATTTAAATTACATACATTTATTAAAACAAAGATTTTCATTAAATATATTTATTTTTTAACATAATCAGCTACTCTAAAATGAAGACTTAGAAGAATTATAGAAAGAATTAGATCGTGAACAGTCGAAGAAGGAATTAAAGGAGAAACTCAAAGAGTTATGAAAAGGGCTGCTCTAAAGCGCATCCTTTCAACTATGAAAAGTTTATTGGATGAGTTAAACAACGATTGGGAGCGAAGTGCAAATGTAAAAAGAAGCATAAAATGTAAGAGATCCGAAACTTTGATTTTCTCAAGATTCTTTAATAAAAACATTTTACTTTGTTTTATCATACAATACATTTTAAAAATTAAATTTATAACATGTATATTACGTAGTTTGTGTTATGTATGTATTGCATTGTACATATTAATGAACAAAATATTTGCTTGTTTTTGCTTATGTAAAACGCATCCCCTATATCAAACTGCAAATATGGATTCAATTTATGCCGATTCGATTTGCGACTGCTGTTGTAAGCACAGAGCAGTGACGTAAACCGAAGGTTACCTGTAATAATAATAAAAATTGTTTTCTCTTTGTACTTACCCAGATTCAAATGCTTTAAGTCACTATTTGTTTTGAGTATTTTGATCAAGCTGTCAGTGGATGCACGAGTTGCATGTATATCCAATGCTTCCAATTTTCTAAGTTTAGAAAGACATGAAAAACACTTACTGGTAGGTTTACACTTTCTAAGTCTTAAATCTAAAACAATAAAAAATGTTTAATACAATAATTGAGTGATTTTTTTATGAATCATTCAACTTCTTACCAATTAATTTGGAACAATTAGATATTTCTTCAAGAGCTGCATCTCTCACAAAATCACAGTTACAAAGTGATAAATGTGTTAAATTTTTACAACACTCTTTCACAAAACTACAAATGAGAAGTTTCATTACTTAAGTACTAAGTAGCATTTTATAAAACTGAAACAGTTTAAGTTAAGAAAAGTTAAGAACTGGAAATTTTTAATATTAAAAATTAAGAAAATTTAAAATGGTTAAATACTTACTTTTGAAAAATATCCTCTGTTATAGCACGATTATTGCCACACCATGATAAGTCCAATTTTCTTAGTTGTATGCAACGGTTTTCAAAATAATGTAAAGTTTCATTATTTACTTTAACCCAATATTTCTAAAAATTCACAACAATTAAATAATAAGAAGAATAACCGGAAGCAATTGAAAAACACTAAAAATAAATTAAAAACAAAAAGTGGAAATGATAAAATATTGAAAAATGGAAAGTTGAAATGTTAGAGAATTAGAACATTGGAAGCTTGAAGAGTTTGAATATTAAGAAACTGCAAAATTAAAAAAAAAAAATTATTTTTATAATAAGGCCATTTGGAAAGTTTAGGTGCTTTAAGAGCTTATTTTACTTGCAAAGCAGAAAAAATCTTTTTTAATAATAATCTTGAATTAGAAAACTAAAAAGCGTATACAATATGCCGTGTTTTAAAAATTGCTTAGAAACAACTTTAATTTATTTATTTCATATGGTATATGTTGCGTCCGGCTTTGTATTCGGGTGTCAACATTCCCTAAGAGTTAGTTTTTTCTAGGCGCCGCCTTGGAATTAGGCAACCAACATCGCTAAGTGTATAAAGTAGGTTCTTGCTACTTCAGTCAGTTGAAACCAGAGAACTGAAAGAAGCCATGTTAATTGTATTCCAACATGGAATGGTAACGGGAGTAGATACCGACTACAAATCCACTGCAAAAAAGCCAATCCACGACTTCTCGAATGAGAAGCAAGCTCTCTACCACTGAGTTACCCTGTCATGTACAACTGCAATAATATACAATTCTCAAACTATATAGACGGAAAGCGGCTGAGGTGCTGGGGACAAATACATCGGATGACAAAAACGATACCAACATAAAGAATATGGGTAAACAAATAATAAAGAAAAGGGAAGAAAAAGTTTACATAATAATTTTATTTGTTAATATCAAAAGAACCAATAGCAATAAGAAGTGCAGTTTATTGTGAACTAATTCCTTTCTAAAATTTCAAAACTCTTTTATAATGAACCATAAAGTGTAGCACATTTTTTGTGGTTCTTGTTTTACAATCTTGATTTCCATTTCACAAATAGAACCTCGAAATAATCTGACAGATATATCCATGTAATGCGCATGCTTACTTTTTATCATAGACACCTACATTTGTTATGTTACTTTGGTCAGCGTAATCCCTTACATAATTGTATTTAAAGCACTTCCCACTTTTAAACTGTTACATGTTCTTTAAACACTTAATTATGCACATGTATTATCATAGTGTATTATTTTTTTATCAAAAAATTCATCTTACCTTTAAATTTAAGTTATGGTATATAGATGACTCGTGTGATATAATATTCCACCTTTTAGAAACACACGCACATCGTGTGACTGATAGTAAATCCAAATATTCAAAAATATATACAATTAGCTCATCCTACAAGAGTAATTAATATATAAGTCATATTATATAATGCATTAATGTCTCTAATACTTACAGGTATCATATTAAAACAGTCCTTTTCCTCTTCAACAACTACTATTTTTGGCTTTCCAATTTGCCTAATCTCTCTACATGGTGGTAATGATAAATTATCTAAACCCAATTGCGGATAAATTTTTGGAATATATCCTACTAATTTAACGACATCAATTACTGGGTAATAATCAAGTAGGCTTTGATTAAATTCAAAACGAATTATACTAAAACAACAATCAAATTAAAATTATGAAACTAATGTAATTATTCATATACTTTGCGACATCATTAACTGGTCATAATTTTATGTCTAATATACGTGACTTTCTAAGAAATTTGTCTGGACTAGCTTCATATAATAAACACCACATGCCTTCCATTACTTTCCCCCAAATCCTGACAATTGCACTCGGGTTATTAGTTTTATGAATTAAAATATTCGTTGGAACTACAGGACTTTTAAATCTGAAACAAAATTATTAAATTTTTTTAGGCTCTTGAATATTTCCAAAAATATTATTTACCCCAAAATAACATAATCTCTCGATGCAATCTCCTCTTCATCTTGCGGTCGATAATTTTTTTGAGTTCCTTCACTCATATTCCACCAATTTCCATAAGTTTTCTGTACAACAGTGAAAAGTGGCTTTAAGAAACATTAATAAATGAATATTAACATTGTAATTATTACACTATTGTGTAAGATAAGTATTGTAATCGTGATAAAAATCTACTAGAGATTTTTATTAATGATATCTGTGCGTATGTATGGTGTATGTGTGTATACATATAAAATAAACGATTTATTCAATTGTGCTCAAATTTGGTGACAAGTTTATAGAATATAAATTGAAGATCTCTGGTTATTTTGGGCAAAATTGTACTTCTGGTCTCGCCAGAAGTAATATTAACTTTTATTTTTGCAGAATAGCATATCAATTTTGTCCATTTATAGAAAGTGTATTTTATCTCGAGAATAACGCTTTTTGCCTTATTCATTCATATTCAAAATTAACCAAAACATTTGCCATAGATTGCGGATGAAATGTTTGTGCGCTAAAAGGTTACATTGGCACCCGAGCATACACTTAGAATTTCAAGTGCAGGTAATTTCAGACTTTTCTAAATAATATTTAATTAAAGATCAACTAATTTAAATTATGACCAAATAAATATTTTACCATTTTATTAATATAAAAGTATTCGGGAAGACAAGTGGAGTCCACTCCAGTTATAGTGATGATGTGCCTCAATATTTGGAACTCATTAAAATTTATGCCGATTGTCCCTTATAATGGTTTACAACTTTGCAATAAAGGGGCTACTTGAAAGTTTCAAAACTGCAAAGAAAAATTTCAGGGGCGCAAATTCTTTGACCATTTTTTAACGGTTGACCGCAAGGGTACTTCAACCCTTAATAAAACACTTCAGTTTTGTATAAGTCAGTTCCAAATATCGAGGCAGAGGACTTTAATAATATATTATAATAAATTACTAAAAAATAAAAAACTAACCCCATACCACACCATGCTACTAAATAGCCATGAAGGAGTAAGTCTTGAGCGATACGTAGTGCTGTCCATTAAACACTCTGCATCCTGTTCGATAATATTCATATTTTCAGAAGTTGGGTCTAACAAATTGTTTTCAAAATCACACATTTTATCTTAGGATTCTATTAATTTGATTTTCTTAATTTTTTCACTTTTAAGGTTAATTTTGATTTGTGACTGTAAACTGTTTGTACCTATTGTCTGTACTTATAGAGATGAAAATCGAAATGTAAATTCTTCCTTATACTCTTTTATCCGCACTTCATAGGCAATATATAGCCCCACTTTAAAAAATTTGCTTTGCATCCATATTGGATATACAGCATCAATGACAATATACAGCATCTAGGATCTACCATAGACAATATATTGGACGAGAATCTGGCACCGCTTGCGGTGGTGGCGGAGTTAAAATAAGAGAAATTTAAATTCTACGAACCAGATATACATTAAGCAATTTCAAAATAAATTATAATATAAAAGTACAAAAAACATGATTTTATTAGATGAAAGTTTATTTAGTCCTAAAATTTTATGTTTCTAGAAATTATTCGCCTATTCTCGAATGTTCCCACGCTTCGTATCAAGTGTATGTTTGGTTGCCTATAGGTTCACTACAATATATTACATTAATAAATGTCATGCATATGTGTGTGCATTTCTTTGTTTGAAATAATGCTAAAAACTACGCTTTAATCTAATTCGCAGATATTCTTAAAGGTCTATGATTCAATGCAAAGAAATACTTGACAGAAAACATCATAAAAACTTTATTTAATACAATACAAATTAAAAACGAGCGAAAATTTTACTTATTAGATAAATTTAAATAGAAAATGTATGAAAATAATCACTAACACTTGAGGATTATGTTAGTGTGCAGAAAGCTTCTTTTCCACACTGTGAATTTACTTTCTACTTCTAAAGCTACACCTAAAATATTAACGTGGAACAAAATAATTTCTAAATGAATCCGACTGAACAATCTACCGAAGAACAATAAAATCACTATTCTAGAACTAAGAAACACTAGATGCGAGATAAAACCAAATTTATCATAGTTGAATTCGAGTTGAAAGCCTTAAAAGCTTTAAAATGAAAAACAAACAAAAAATATTTTTCACCTGGGACTTCAATATGAAGCATATTATCGTCTTAATAAAGTTTTTGAGGGGCCCATCAGCTGGAACCGAATATACTACTCAACAGGATGACGGTGAAGAATAACAAAGGTGCTCAATATGTCCTAATCATGGACAAAATCCCTAGAAAAGACAGGGAGGAAAATGCACTTGGGTTTTTCCATCAATCCCTCCGGGTCCTGTCCCCTTCCCCCAAAAGGGTGGTGAACGGATTCCTGGTGAGAAGGTGATGGAAACAAATCTCTTGCGGGTCGCCAAGACAACTTAAAGGCAAGTACAATGTTGATTATTGTCTGTAGGAGAGCTTCTTCTTGTACAACACGGATCGATATCGACCTTGTCCAGGAATCCTGGATTTACAGGGGTGAAATAAAGACGTTAATCATCCCGAACAGAAGGGTGAATTCAGTGTAACCCTCATCCAACAATGCTTCTTATATGGTATTACTACTGATAAGAATACAAACTATTTGGACAAAGGGAATGGCGAATCGCTGATCCTTTGCTGCGATCTAATGCACATCAGTTTACCAATTGGAGGTCTGTCCGAAAGTTGTGAAAACCTCGCACGAACTGGAGTTAATGACAAACACATTTGTTAACTCTATAAAAAATACTTTTGAAGTTAGTTACACAAAAGCCTTAAAGTACACCCACAGTAAGATTGCATGGTGGAACAGGGAGCTCGCCAGGACAAGAGAAAGCTGTTCAAGCATGCCACGACAAATGGATAATGGGCTACATACAAAACTAGCCTCACGGCATATAACAATATCATAACAAAAGCCCATAGAAATTCTTTGAGGAGATACTGCGAGGGCATCGAAAACGCGCTCACGTGCTGTCACCTCCAAAAAGTGCTAAGCAAAGACTGCGAAAGGAACATCGGATCCTTATTGACAGGTAGCGGAAATTACACGAAATCGGTCAAAGGCACCCTGTAGGAATTACTGCAGATACACTTCCTGGGCTATGTGCTAATGGAAGCCCAGAATCCAGACCTTGAATTGTCAAGTAAAAAGGCATATAAAAGAGACAAGTCGTCAGGAGCAGATGGGATGTTTCCAATCATGTTGCAAAAAGGATTTGCTGATCTAAGAAAAGACCACTCTCTGAAATCCTTAGGGCCAGTTTCTCATATAACCAGCAGCTGGACGCGAAGTTAAGGTGGTATTTATAACAAAACCAAATGTACAGACCGATCAGCTTGAAATCACTCATGCAAAAACTATTGCAATAAATAGTTGATAGGTACATATGTAATGGGGTATTAAAGGCTTAGCCACTGCACCAACACGCTTTCGGTATCATATGTGGCCGGAAAAGAAATTCCTAGTAAACTCAAAAATTTTTAAACCACATTATGCGGAATACTACTCATTTTTGAATGAACCAAATATTTTGTAATGTGAACAAAACGGATTAGTACTAGTTTTAAATTATGCTCCACCATACACTAGCCAAAGTTCAAAGACTTGCCAAAGTTCAAAGACTTGCCAAAGTTCAAAGACTTGCCTGTCTCAACATAACTGGGACAATAAGAACGACGCCCACTGCTGCAATAGAGACACTACGGGACCTCATACTATTATATATCTTGATAGTGGGTGGCGGACATAAGAGTGCCTATAATGCAAATATGGTCAGATCATATTGTAGCCAGATGTCTTTGAGATGACTATCAGATCGTAATGAATGGAAAAACTTTAGAGAGGGTATTCCCAAACAAAGTATAATCTGGTACCCGGATTTTTCTAAGTGAGACACAGATCGATCAGACATCTTTAACAAAGATAAGAAGACAGGCTGCGCTTAGCCATTGGACAATCTTGCATCAATTTTTTGCAAGAACCAACGTAGAGATGACCTTTAGGCATAGGCAAATTTATATTATTTCCAACTTCATTCAATCTGGGAATGGAATATTTTGAGAGACTCAGTGACCTGACCAGACAAAGCAAGGTCACATTTGCCTGAACTCCAGGTAACTCTAGCATTGAGCGCAATAAAAACGCTGATGAGCCAGTAGGGCAGGGAGCCTCATTTCATTCATAGAACCAAAACCTGCCTTGGGTTGGGTATCACAAAATAGGTGACCGGTAAGAAGCGCATCTGAAGAATTGCATACTCTGCCAGAGATATGAGGTCTACAACCATAAACCCGCTAGCATTTGACTTGATAGAACTTTTCGCACTAAACAGTCGAATAATGTACCATAATTTTAATCGAAAATGTATTCTAGCAATAAGATACTAGAAAAATGTTTGCAAATCAGAATAGGAGACATACGCATCAGGTGATCGGGTATAAATCGCACTACATCCACTAACAATGGTAGGACCTAGCTGGTAAATATTATTTTGCATATCCTTGGCCAAAAACTTTTGAGGTCGCTGCAATTGACCTTTCGACCAATACCGTTATGAGGATGCTCCTGCAATTTCTTTCTCTTTTACTTCCATATTCCTCAACGACGGGTGTTTCTGCTAGTAATTAATATAAAAACACAGACACACAACATATAGTTATAAATTATATAAGCATGAATTACATAAGTTATATATTCATTTAATAAAAAGTGTACAATAATCTGTAGGTTTAAGTGTTAGTGAAGTAATGAGTAATGGTTAATGTAGTAATGACGGTGTTGATAACATCAATAATATAATTGATGAACACATATCATTACCAGATAAAATTTATATAAATAACTGATGTATTATTTAATAATGGTGCATTTATGATTAACTCTATGAAATCAAATGGGGGGGATTTTAATACTCTAAATCATTCCTATTTGTAAAATAGATCACTTGAGTAAATTAATCTTCTTTCACATTTTTTATCCCTATAATTTTTCACCTTACTCAAGAAATCCAGGATAAATTTATAATATTTCATTTCCACTGATCGTTTATTTATTACTTTCATCAACGCATAAAAATCGTATATTAATGAGGGCTACTAATGATTAATTTTCCATAAACGGATGATTTTTGTAACCAAGCAAATTTACTTTTATATGGAAATAGCCAGTTATACAGGATCTATAATCAGAGTAATTGGATGCGGTAACTAGAAAACATTTTTTTTTATATTTAACAATTAAAACAATTTAAATTATATTAATTATAAATATTTAAAACCTCTTCGTACCAAAAGGTACTGCAGAATGTTTCGTCCTATTTGAGAATCATTAGCCACATACAGCAATTAGTGCAGTAATCAATCAAGTTTAATTAAGCAATAAATTAATGACAAACAGCAAAATGTTTAAAACAATTAAACTGATAATAAATCTAAAACTAAAAAGATGTAAATGATTGATTCAAAAAATTAATTAATTTACAGTTTTTGGAAAAAGGTCACTTACGTGTATTTTCAGATAAAATGTCATAAAATGGAGAACCAAAACTTAATTCAATCTATAACCATTTTTTTGTGTTTGTTGATGACTTTTGTAAAACCATAATAAACAATTTTCTTTTTTTAAATGACAACATTTGACTCTTTTTCTTTTTAGAACATATTATTTAAAAATGAGAATTATTGAAAATTGGAATATTTATAGATTATACACGACGTTAGGGCCATGGACGAAATTTAAGCAAAATCGTAACTATCTGAGAATCGTATTGTTCTTGCTAATCATTTCGATTCCTGCTTTGATGTCATCAACTCATATAATTTATTGCTTAAGTATTAAAGTTCCCTTTTGTTGTTGTTTGCTTGACTTTCTTTTTTTTAGGTGCGTCAATATGTAAAACTAATAATATTTTAAAAAGTTATGCAGTTATTGCATGTTCCATTGTTAATACATTTGGATTAATGCTCTTAACTTACTATCAAGAAGACCTAATAAATATATATATTCGTATATTTCACGAAACTGATATTCCAAAACCTGTTCTTTTGAAATTTCACAATGATGTGTCGTTGATACTAATTAAATATTGGCAAGGTTTCATTGTATTCATTTTAACTTTGGGATATTTTTATTTTAAAGAAATATTTATTTTTTGCCCCAAATCAGTAGAGACCAGTTGTACAGTTGCATTTCCTATGGTATGTATTGCATAATTAATTTTTGCCACATTTCAAGTTGTGTCAATCAAGCTTTGTATTGATGATGTAGCAAATTCTCAAATCTAAAATTACGAGGTGTGTTCAAAAAGTATCGCGAATTTTGTGTTTTTTCAAAAATCATTTATTTATTCATGAATATCTATTTTGTCCCCTTCAAAGTAATCCCCATGAGATATTATACACTTGTG